>JAAGKR010004048.1:19711-24711 GCA_011419295.1 Clarias macrocephalus
GTGTGTGTGTGTGTGTGTGTGTGTGTGTGTGTGTGTGTGTGTGTGTGTGTGTGTGTGTGTGTGTGTGTGTGTGTGTGTGTGTGTGTGTGTGTGTGTGTGTGTGTTTGTGTTTGTGCCCTGCAATGACTGGCACCAGGGTGTATCCTGACCCGTGCCCAGAGTTCCCTGGGATCAGCTCCAGACCTCTGCATGAGCGTGCATAAGAATGAGAAAAGAAGCTAACAATGATATATATAAATGATACTTTATATAAGATAATTATACTTAAAAATGGCAGTATTTACTGTACGTAAAATACATTGGAGTTACAGTATCATAAACAGTGGTAGAGTTTGATTACTTCCTACTTCCTATTTTGTTCGCTTATTTCAGAAAATTTGTACGTCAAATTAACCAAAATGTAAAACTATTTATCATTTGCACAAATGAATCAAAAACCAAAACAGAAATAAACTTAGCACATGAGTCTGATGTTCAGATTGTTTACAAAATACAATGTTTACAGAAACTTTGGCAGCGTTTAATTATTACTTACTAGAAATAAAGAATAAAGGCGTTTGGCCTGTGGCGTGCCCTGTATGGTGAATAAACCGGGTCATAATTCACCTCTCTGACAAGCAGCAAACATTAGAATTAGATTAGAGTGATGTACATTAATCATGTTTACTATTACAGGAAAAAAAAAACCCACGAACACTAGAGCTTAAACCCAGGTGATCATGGGTAAATGAAGTGAAGGAACCTTCCTCATGTCAGGAGGAACTAGTTCATTTTGAAACGTTTTCAAGCTTTCCGTTCCGTCCGATGCATTTTTTTCTTCCCCTCAGATTTATCACATTAAGAGAGCTCCTTGTTCTTGTTCTGACATTTCGACCTCGCTGTAATCGTGTGCGGTCATCAGGAAGGAGACTGAGAAGCACAATCCTCCCTTTAAGGGCTAAATATTGTTTAAAACCGCAGATCTGCAGGTCTGAATTGGTGAAATCTTGCAGGAAACGTGAAACCTCTTTGAGAGCGAGCTGTCAATCAGCGGCCTGCACCCTGCTGGAACACGCTGAAAAGAGATGAAACAAAGCGTTGTGTCATTTCCAGCTTCTCCCGTGACAGGACATAAAAAGCGAAGCTGGCAGCGACAGCCAGCCCCCTGATCTGTTTATATAACTGGATACATAAAGTGTTTTGTCTTGCGGAGAAGGCAGATTTTCAGCGCAACCTTACACCGGTCGCCTGCGGCCCCGCGTGTTTGGATAAGTTTCGCGCCGAATGTCTCGGGGGAGCCTCAGAGATCTCGCTTCACCTCAGAAAGCCTGATGATTGTCTGCTCTCCGGGGCAGAACATACCATGATCTGTGTGGGGCGTTGTGTTCCAGACATGACACGTCTTTCACCTCTGGTCCCCGGTGTGGATCTGATCATGACACAACACGTAGACATTAAAAAAAAAAAAAAAGAAAAACCTTCCCCCTTTTTTTTTGCAGGGGGAACTGTGATGACCCTGACGCTTTTCTTCCCCAGTTTAAGGTCAAGCCGGTGGAATTTTTCTTTTTCTTTGTGTTCTCTCGAGAGCTGGAGCGCTTGCCCACGGCTGTCTGTAACTATCGAGGCAGACAGTAAATCACTGCGTTATTGCTCTTGGCACGTTACAGACTCCTGGAACAGAATCCTGCATGAATCACTCGCTCGCAGACTCGACTCGCTGTCCACTCGCAAACACGGACGGGCATCTGGCTCCGTCCATGTAACGAGACTAATGAGTCAGTCTTGTGCCACTACACATTTCAGTCGTCTTGCATCTGGGACTCAAAGGGGCCAAGAATCTGACGCACCATATACGAGAAATTACAGCTTACGAAGCTTCATGATATCAGAAAATGGCACAAGAATAAAACGAGACAAGTTGTCATGACCTGGTTCTAGGTTTGCTCTCTGTTCATAAATAGTAGCTCGTGCGAGACGCCAATCAAGCAGTTGTTGCTGTAGTTTGTTTATTTTATCTCGTAAGTTTTATTGCTTTCAATAAAAACATCTCTCGGTAGCAAAAAGAAGGCGTGAAGCACAAACCTATAACAAAACTATTAATATATATATATATATAGATTAAGCTCGTTTGTTTAAGCTTGTCGTCATGGTTACAACATGCAATACTCTCAAGAGTATAGAGTGTAAGCAGGACGAAACCCAATAAGTAAAAAACATTAGAAACAAGGATTTTTATTTTCATGGACTCGCTCATATCTCTTAATACTATAATTATACACCACATTTTCCATTCAAGACGAGAACATCTGACCGGACGCCATTTTCCCGCAGTTTTTTTTTTCTTTCTTTCTTTTTCCTAAAGTTCCTTAATCTTCATCTATCGGGACAACATGAACACCTTCAGCCAGAGAAACACGGTTTTATAGTTCCATCCAAACAATCCGACCAGAATTATAGATTTTATTCTCATTAAATCTGTATTATTCACTAATCATGAGATGCTGAATAAAGACTCAAACCATTAGAGTAAAGCCATTACAAAAGAAGAACATCAGTCTTTCAGTACATGGTGGACCAGTCAGATGTTCGTGCTAGAATGTGAGAAAGAACCGGAAGTTGCGTCTTTCGCAGATGTTCCACAACAATAAATGTAACTATAAGTGGATAAAAAAAAAAAAACCTAAATAATTAAATTGAAACTGGACATGATTTTGAATCTTAGGTTTAGGTTTTATCAGCTCCTGTATTAACTACTAGTTACTTATTTTTAATTAAATGCAATATGTTATTTTCTGTCAATTAGAAGGTCAAGTAAGATTTTATAAATCTTAAGATTTCCTGAACCAGGATGACTTTGAGATCAAATCATAAAGAGATCGTCAGGAAGTTCCTCAGCTTTAGATCCACTGAGACCAGGAACCCTTCGCTCTGGCTTGCTCTAGCACAAAACTTTGGGAATGTTAGAAGGCTGCCGTCCTGCTGAACTGATTCCAATGAGTCGATTCGTTGTTCATTTGAGTAATAAAGCGTTCAGGCGAATGCTAATGTTTGATTACAGATTTATTTATTTATGTTATTGTGCTCATTTGAACGCTCGGGAAATTTCAGAACCGAAGGAGTCGACTCGATTCGACTCGGCTGATCTGGTTCACTGGAAGGAGCCGAGGTTCCCATTACAAGTGGCAAATAAGTGTATAATGCATGACTCATGTGATATTTATGCCGAGAGTCTTTCCATTGTTTTTTTTTTTTTTTCTGAAAAAGGCTTTCTTGGGACAGGAAGACACCCCACGGCCTGCACAGACTGTTTTATGGCCTGTTGGAAGTATTTTCGTGTCTGGAATAAGAACATGCCAAAAATCTGGTATATAAGAGGGGCGTTCAAGTCAAAGTGGGATTTTTGATTGTACAGAATAACAGGACACGGTGCTGAGAGTAAAAACTCTCTATATAATCCCCTGATACACTAATGCACTTACCCCAGTGTTTCTCTAGTGCTTGGACACCATCGAGGTAGAACGTTTTCTCAGTACGTCTGCTACACGTCTGGAACGCCGGCCTCCCAGGAACTCCTTTAATGAAACAAACATATGGAAATGCCTTGGAGCGAGGCCAGGACTGTACGGGGGACGTAACCCTTAACTCCCAGCCGAGTTCCTATGATGTGCGAGTGGTGTTGGAGAATGAGTGTGTGTGTGTGTACAGTTCACACACACAGATGCGTCTTACCGGTCGATTTTCACGAACGGCCGCAGTGGGCTCCGAGCACAGGCACCGTAAGGTCTTCTTTAAAATGTTTTACTGCGGCTGAGTGAGTATAATGTAACACACCAGGGCGTTCCGAGATCTTCCTGTTTTATGTGTTTTATGCCCTGTAGTGTTGGTCATGAGTGTTTTATTTTAATACCCTGTTGTTGCCCTGGTGGTCAGGTGTGGTGTTGAGAGCAGCAGGATGTGAACAGATCAGTCTGTCTGGTGTGTGTGTGTGTGTGTGTGTGTGTGTGTGTGTGTGTGTGTGTGTGTGTGTGTGTGTGTGTGTGTGTGTGTGTGTGTGTGTGTGTGTGTGCTGCTTCCCACAGTGTTTAATAGAGCTGTGTGTGTGTATTGAGGCGGTGTGAAAGGTGAAGTGAAATGTATCCCCTGGGTGGGCGCCGGGTGTGGGAAGTGTGTGAAAATCCTTTCAGCGCTGTCGCATTCCAACAGCTGTCTGTTCCCATCACACACACACTTCCCTATGCCACATCACATGACACGCTCGGGGCAGCAGCGGCGGCATCTCGTTTTCTCTCACAGCCACACTGAACATTTCTGCGGGTGAATTCTCTCTGGTCCAGCACCTCCGAGTGCTGAAAAAACATGAATATCGTTCACGGATTGTTCTGGAAGTATTGATGTTTCCTCCCATTCCTCAGACGGCGCTCTGTGTGATTGCTGTTGTCGTACTTTGCTTGTCTTTTAATAGATTTTTAATACACAAGAAGTAAACATTACCAAGGCATTTAATCATCTACAGGCCAACAGATACGAATTTCACACATCAAGATTTCATGTATTCCTAAATATCTTTTCATGGTTTGTTCATGTAGATGTTCCAGTTTGCCAGCTAAGAAAAAAAAATACACAACTGAGTGTACAGGTCATGTGGATAAACTTACTGATATATATTTCTCACTAGTGTTAATATGCGTCCCTGACGGTTAACGAGTTTGTAGAAACAGTTAAAAGGTTCAATCTGATAATAATCTGCTGATCTTTAATGTAATGAGTGATATTATTATTATTATGGTTATTATTATTATTATTATTATTATTATTATTATTATTATTATTGTTATTATTATTATTATTATTATTATTATTATTATTATTTGAGGTTGAAGTCCACGTACATGTCTGTGTGTCTCTCTGTCTCACTTATTAACACACAGAAATCACATTCTGTAAGGTCGAGTATCTGACGCCTTGTTTACACTAAGTTGTACTTCTTTGGTGCTCAGACAAATACACTCGCTGTTCGGTAA
>JAAGKR010004048.1:27211-66248 GCA_011419295.1 Clarias macrocephalus
ATGAAAGGAAGCTTCTGCTCAGAGCGTTTAAATTCACACGTGCTGTTTCTCCGGCGCGCCCCGGGTTCTCCGCACTTATTGATTTGTAATATTAGCCACGTCTGAGCCACGTCCAGAAGCCTGAGCGTACTAATGAGGACAGGTTACAGCTTATCATATCGCAACAGTGTTGGAAAGACAAAAGGGCGGGAGGCTTTAGGATAAAACATCTGAATGTGAATGTGTTGAATGTCTGAGTGAGTCAGGTTTGGTCGTTAGCACATGATAAACACTTTGTTGACTTTCACCTGACTCAGGTACTCAACAGATCTCAGAACGGCATGAAGACGTCTGAAGGCCCCGGGGTCCAGCGGCTCATGGCTCTGCTCATGTTTTACTCTTTTTTAACAATAGAGAGGCAGATTTCCCTCCAGACCCCTGCCTGTGTGTCTTTATGTCCACCCTCAGACTGACCCACACCTTCTCATCCCTTCTGATGAAAAATCTGACTTTTTTGTTGAAACGTAACTACTTCTGTGTTCCATAGGAAATTGTAATATTATTGTATCTATTTTAGTCTACCATAAAACATATTACTGTAGTACTTTAGACATTACCATAGTAGGATAGATCAGCAGATGTGTGGGCCTGGAGTTTGCATGTCCTCTCTGAGCTTGGTGGGTTTCCCCTGGATTATTCTGTTTCCTTCCACAGTCCAAAGACATGCAGATTAGGTTAACTGACAAAATGGGATTAAATACAGTGGTCATGACTGGCCTCCCCAGTCCTTAGTTGGACTACAGAGGTTCATGGATGGATGGATGGATGGAACTTGGAGTTCTGTTAATTGTGCTCATTATTTGTTTCTTCGTTGATTGTTGAACCTTTTTTCTGATAATGTTCCAATACCTGAGAATCCCAGAAAACTATAAGCATTGATGAATTTTCCAGCTAATGGTCGACTTTTTAACATTTTTAAAGTCATTCAGTCTGCAATTGAGGATGTTTCCGCTCCACACTCTGCCATTTACTCTCAGGTCGCGCAGTGATGAATCCGTGTCTCGTCACCAGGAACGATTCTCTTCGAGAAACTTTCACCTTCATTAGAGTATCGCTCCACGTTGTGTTTGCGGCAGATATACACTCCTGTTCATGATCAGGTCCACCCTCAGACCACAAAAACAAACCTGAATCACTGCACGCTGCTCTGATGCTCATACAAATCACAAGTGAGGCGTCCATCTTTGCTCACAGCACAGTTACACACGACCTGATGTAACACGTTCACACACACCTGCGCATCAGTGAGACGGGAGCCTCGAACAGGAAGCGCCGATAAGACCGAGAGAGGGGCTTTAATATAACCCGAGTGCGGATAATTTTTGACTCACCCTCGTATTAATCATTTTTTTTTAAATATTAATTTACATTTGAGTTCTAGACATTGTATAGTGAAACAAGGTAATATTTTAGTTTTTTTTTTTTTTTATAATCTTTCAACAAAGAATTCAGTCCAACACATGACATGACACTTTTCAACATAATCAGCAGCTTTGTCTTTTCTTTCCTTCGTGCTCACGTCGTGTGAAGTGGATCACGTGACGCTGCGCATCAGTCCGAGAGCTGGAGCGAAGCCAGCTGGATCCACAGCACCTCCATCTGGCTCTACGTCAACAACACAGCATCCACACACACACACACACACACACACACACACACACAGGTCTGTCAGATGCTCGTACATTTAGATACGTGATCAATATTTGTCACTCCACAGCCCTTTAACGTTTGTGGAAGGAGTCTCCAGTGTGAGCGCCGTGTAATGAGAGTCAGGGGTAAAGCGTCCAAACATCCAAACTCTTCAGGACAGAGTGAGAACAGAAAATGGATCATAAGTATGATTTAAAAGAAAATAAATAATAATTAATATAGGCAGGTTTCTGCAGGTTATGCATAGATGTGTGTGTGTGTGTGTGTGTGTGTGTGTGTGTGTGTGTGTGTGTGTGTGTGTGTGTGTGTGTGTAGATGCTGAGATTTTGTTTGCTCTATTTGGCGTTGCTGTCATCAGTCAAGAACTGTTATCCATCACACATTCTCTCTCTCTCTGTCTCTGCCCCCACCTCCCATTCCGCCCCACACACACACACACACACACACACACTTCTCATGTTTTCATTTCATCATGGCTGTGTTGAAATATTCATGGCAGACTGATTGCCGTGAGGATTAGAGATACGAGCAGCGCTGATGCTTTTTTATTCATTCGCCTTGAAAATGAGACCAGCTGGATTTCCCCTAATGAACAATAAAGAATAATGCATACACACACACACACACACACGATGGGGCTCATCCTCTCTTCACTGTGCTCCATCTGTATCTGATGCACGTGTGTTTCTCCTGCACATACAGCTTCAGCTAAATCTAGTAGATTCTCCACCACACTGAAGTAAGACTCGATCCGTCACCATGACGACAGTATAAGTGACTGCATCATCATCATCATCATTACAGCATATAACAACATCACCATCAATTCAACATGGATTAACATTGTGTCTTTAACTCTAATCGTCTGTTCCGATCCCATAAATCCAACAGCATGTAACACAAACTGTTTATGAGGAGGTCATGCCTGTATATCTACACAAGGTCAATGAAGGTTATTATAGGTATGCATTTCTGGGATTTCTTACTAAGAGGAGAAGGAGCACAATGGTCGGACCTCTTATCGGAAGGTTCTAGGTTCGAACCCCAGCAACACCAACTGCTCAAACGTCAAAAAGAGATCAAATGTAGGTCGCTGTGGATACGGGTCACTCCTACCGGATCGCCTCACACCGAATCTCTGGGGCTCGAGTCTCTGCGCGTGGAGTTTGTTCATGTTCTTTCAGAGCTTCCTGGGTTTCCTCAGGGTTCTCCGGTTTCCTCCTAGTGAAATGAGGTCACTGCTGAGGTTGTTACATAAACAATCAATTCCTAAACTGTATCTTCAGGCACTTTGTAGCCTGTTCGCAGTAAAACATTTGTTCCTGTTTATTTAATTTAATCTACATCATTTAATTTCATTTAATGGGGGGGGGGGTGTTGTGTCTGAGGTATCTTTAACGCTATACGACAGACTTTAATAATCAGGATTGAATTGTATGTTTATGTGTTCGGATTAAAACCAATAACGACAAACAAAAGTTCTGTATACGTAAAATAACAAATTAGCATTGTGATGGCTCCGCCCACAAGTGTGGTCAACTCCTGCTGCTGAAAACTGGACCTTTTGATCCTGGGCCAAATGATGATGTAAGTACAGTTCTAGTTTTCTGACCCTTTTATAGAGAAAAAAATATATTTTAACCCCAAGTGGAGCAATTATACTGAGAAATCTCAGGAATTCTCTCAAACTGTGTTTCCAACTTCCAGAGAAACTCGCGTGTGCACTCGCAGGTCTCTCACTAAAATATTTTCTTAAAATCGTCAGAGTGAAAGCACGTCCAGGTAGTAATTAGCGTGTTTTGCGTTATTGATGCTCGGCATGGTGTTTGGTTTGGAGCCGTCGCTCTGTTACGCCGAGGCCGAGATGAGAAACGCTTTCTCCCACACATGAGCTGTTCATCACTCGGCACCAAACATCCACAAACGTCTTCTATCCAAACACTACACAGAGGGTCAGCGCAGGTTACCCCGCGTCCTCTTTCATCCTGTCCTCTCACTGAGGCTTAAAATATCTAAATAAGATTTATAACTTTTAGCGATGAGCCAGGATTTAGTTTTACCTGCTAAGCCGGTTGTAGACTGTGTGATTATAACTCACCGAACATGACCAGAAAGTTTGGCTTTAATTTAAAGACGGATGTTTTTCAGAATGATCTTGAGGTACGAAGGAGATTTCGCTGGGTTTTAGCATGTTGAGTTTCCACCTTATCATCACCGCTAGTGTATATGTGACAGTCTTGTGTGTGTGTGTGTGTGTGTCAATCATGTTTGAAAAATGCTGCTTTTACTGATTGTAAATTGAGGTTTGCGGCACAAACTTGGCAGCTCTCGACACTCAATAGACTGAAACGTATTAGATCTTAGAAAATTTTTCACTGCATGGTGCTCACTTTTCATTGTATCTGGCAGCAGAAAGGATCAAAATTTTATATGAACTGCTTCATAAAGTTGCTTTGTGACCTTCCAGCAGGAATTTTTGGGCACAAGGCGGGGCAGAAAGGACTCCCTAAATTCACTCTGAACTTAATGTCAATCCATCATAGGGCACAAATACACACACACACACACACATTAGTCTAATCTGCATGTCTTTGAACTGTGGGAGGAAACCGGAGTACCCCGAGGAAACCCACCAAGCACAGGGAGAACAGAAACTCCACACACACACAGGCGGGAATCGAACCTCGACCCTGGAGGTGCAAGAAGAGGCAGAATGTGATCTACCCCTGCTGTCCGTTCTGCACCTTCGATCTCGCAAAATCACAGTGGAGCTCAGCCTGCCATCTGATGTTTGAGATCTGCAACGTGTTAGCGGAGTGTAAATCAATGCTAAGCGCATGAGGAAATTAGCCATCCGGTGTGTGTGTGCTTAACGTCTCAGCAAATGTCTGCTTTCAGCATGACGCCTGTTGCTTTTACTGAACGCGGTTTCAAGTGCTAGCGCCGGGCCGGACCGCGGGTAAACACTCCTTTTAGAAAGCCAAGCATATGTGCTGACAAACACACACACACACACACACACACACACACACACACACACACAAACAGGGGAGGGTTAGCATGCCTGTCTCATCTACTCAAATGATTAGTAGCAGGCCTTGGCACTGGCCACCGAAACCAAGCTTTACCGAGCATTGGAGAAGTATTGCTTACTGTGTGTGTGTGTGTGTGTGTGTGTGTGCGTGTGTGTGTGTGTTTGCCTTCCCTTTCTAAAATGGTTTGGCTCACTTTCTCAAAACCAGGCTACATCAAAGCACTGCAGCATTAAAACCTTTAAAAAGCGAAAAGGTTAGCATGCATGTGTGTGTTTTACCTAAAAACAAAGCTTAAATTAAAAAAAATCATTCTAGATTCTGTTTGGTGAGAATATTAAAGATGCAAATCACAGCTTTCCGTAGTAACATGTAAGATAAGTAGGATGTACATGATGGACTATAGAGACACGTGACCTGATTCCAAAAACATAAACTTTCACTCCAATTCCGGAGGTATCAGGGACAGAAAAGGTCGAAATAGGAAAAACAATCAACTTCTTCACAGCGACTCCGCTTTCATCAGGTTATACCGTGTACACGTACAGCACGGCGCTAATTACAAACCTCAGGTAGGTTTTATTTGGAGTCAATTCCCCTCATTTACATGCTGCTTAATCACTTTAGCCAATCTGTCGGGGAAAGACGCGATGTGACTGGCTGTCCCCGCGAGTGCTGATGTGCACAAACAAACTTCATTACGCCTGTAAATACCCGTCTCTCAGCGGGGTTTCGAGGACACGGTGTAGGCCGCCTACCCGGCAGGATATCCAGGTCACGGATATTGAATCTCCTTGATATCTTTTATTAAGCCTCCTCCGGTGGCTGTTTGAGCCGAGACGTAACGAGACCTTAACGAGGAGCATGAGGAGCCACGTTGAGGAGGCTTGTTTCAGCTTAATTGGCTTGAAACCATCAGAGAAATCATAGCTGAATGAAATATATACAAGGCGTAATTTCAGCAAAGCTAATCTCTTGTATTCCAGCCAGTAATGAAATCTACACGATGCTCATCTCACCCCGAATAAGGAGTTTGTTTCGGTGACACTAGTGTATGAGGCTAACGCAGCTAACAAGTCACAATTAATTAGCATCAATGTACATGTACTCCTGTATAAATTATGATTTGCAAATTATTAATTGATGATATATATATATATATATATATATAAATGTTTACCTCGTATAACCTGCATGCTATGCTAACTATCTACCACGGCTAATTATGGTAACGAACAAATGTTATGGTTGATGTTGGTTTATATTTTGACAGAAAACAAAGAAATATTAATTAATTTACAAGACTCTGAATACACTGGTCAACATGCTAGCTTACTCTCAGCTAATATAGCAGCTAGTTCTCTGCTCTTTATAAATTTAGTTGTTTTTTTTTTTGACTGGATTAGAATAATGTATTCCTGCTAACTTTTTAATATTTTTACTAAGCTGTAAACTTTTAATAAATCCTCAACTGTTTGCTAGCAGTTATAGTAGCATTTCAGTTCACTTATTTTTTTTTTTTTTGCTAGCTTTTCTCTTATTTATTCTTTCACACACAAGTATTTTTGGGAAAAAGTGTGTGGTTTAAAAATCACATGTTCACATGGACTTTAATGATTTCACTCCATCTCATCAGAGAGCAGCTGCTCGGAGCGTTAGCGGTCTGTTTAGATCCCATTTAAGGCATTAGCGGACTCTCTTCAAACAACCCCCCCCCCTCCCCCCAACACACACACACACACACACACACACACGGAAACAAAGAGGTATGTGGGTGATAAGGGACAGAGATGTACAAACACACACACACACACACACACACACACACATACACACATTGAACCCAGACCTGTGGCGCGATGCAGGTGGCGTCCATTTCTCAGCTGTGAGATGGTGATGTATTACCGCATTACTAATCAAAGCCAAATACCCCATGACGCAGATTAATGCGCTCTGAATCAAAGCACATCTTGCTTAGAACTTAAAAAACACGCAAAGCCAAACGGGAATATGAGCGCGGCTTTGCTTCGTGACTGATGATCCTGAAGTTTATTTAGCGCTAGCTGGTTTGAATAAACAAGAAACCGCATTTGTGGTTAATTAGCGATGGCGGTTTGTAACAAAATTTAATTTTAAACATCCTTTCACTGGCCTGTAATGTAGCATTGGAACACTTAATGACTTCAAATGGTTTATTTTCAGTTTTAGATCATTTGCTGAGCAAAAAAAAATATTTATTAATAATGTAATCCATATAGATAAAAGAAAGGTTTTGTCTGTATATTGGGTCAGAACGAACACTTTCAGTGAAATCTTTACATTTCATACATTGGAGGACCAGAAACCAGCCTCAGAAAAATGTCTGTCTGTCTGTCCGTATGTTTATCAGTAACTCTGAATGTCGAGTTCATACAATCCTGTCTGGAGAGAATTGAAACTTTGACAGTCCTTCTGTATTTGCCTGAAGTTGAATTTGTGCAAAAAATATGTTGAGTAGAAAGAATTCTATGAGCAGTTTTGTGCCAGATTACGTCACAGCAGCCGTCGCTTTTTGGACCAGATACAGAACTTTTGCCCTTAAAGTGGGAGTGGCTATACACGACACTCAACAGAGCCAATCAACACGATAGTATACCATAAATACACAGAGTATACAGAAGCCACTGTAAAAAAAAAAAAAAAAACAGTGTGATGCAACTATAAACCGCGGAAAATCCCCAGAAAACGCAAACAAACGAATGACGTACAGTAGCATGGCTTACTGGTATGTAACTTTTGGAAACTGAATCTTAAAAGATGTACATACTGTACAGATCAGTGTCTGTTTATGCTTCCAGTAGGAAGTTTAAAACCAGTTCTGAAACCGTGGTGCTAATTAAAGCAGTCAATATGAGACACAAGTCGTTAGAGCAAACATATTCGCAGCAGTCCGACGTGAGGGCGTGTACCTGAACTGAGAGTAAAATCAAAATGTTGAGTAATACTGATGTTATGAACAGTTAGATGGCAGTTTTAATAATCTACTTTAAACAGGGAGTGTATTTGACCTACGACGAAAGAAGTACAACTTGGCGTAAACAAGGTATAAGATACTCAACCTTAGAGAATGTGATTTTTTTGTTAGACAGAGTTAAGTTAGACACAGAGTTCTGCCGTACGGAAAGACAGACAGACATCTTTAACTGTCAATGATCAGTACTAACGCGAGTGTTTTAACAAGAAACTACATTATTGCACACAAGTTAACATCCACTGGGATGTAAAGATTCGCTGATTTATAATCTAGTGTAAACTATTTTTGTTAACAAAATTCGACATGAAAGTTGGAACAGTAATAAACATTATTCAACGTTCTTCGATTTATCATACAAAGGAGGTCCTCTGTCCTCTTTACCTGTCAGTCCAAGAGAAAGAGGTGTGTCTGTCATGCTGAAGGAGGTGTGTCCTCTATCCATTACAGATAGGGAGGCACGGCCTCTGTGCCTGTGCATGGAGTGAAGTGGGTGTGGCCTCAATGTTTATAAATAAAGTAGGCATGGCCTTTCTGTCTGTCCATACAGTGAAGAAGGTGTGGCCTATTTGCCACTCAGTCCTAGTAAAATGGGTGTGGCCTACTGTATGTGCATACCCATACTGTAAAGTAGGTGTGGCCTCTGTCCATATAGTGAAGTAGGCATGGCTTATTCGCTAGTTAATCCTAGTAAAAGAGATGTGACCTCTGTTTCTGTTTATTACAGTAAAGGGGATGTGTCTGTCTAAAAGAGGTGTGACCTCTGTTTCTGTTTATTACAGTAAAGGGGGTGTGTCTGTCTAAAAGAGGTGTGACCTCTTAAGCCTTTTCATTAGAGTGAAGGAGGCGTGGCCTCTGTTCCTATAAGTCCCAGTATAGGATATAAGAAAAAGCAACATTAAAATAATGGAAATAGAAAATTCATTTCCAAACCCAACACCATCAAAAGCAAAATTGTGTTGTATTGTTTCCCAAAATACAAACAGTGTAATGGACACTTGACCCATCCCACTCTAGTCACAAGAGCATACACTCAACAACTGAATGTACAATCAGTGTGTTTACTGTGTTCATTCATCTCCTTCAGGTACGATTATGTAGAAGTGGAGGAACCTGATGGAGGTCTGGTGCTGGGTCGCTGGTGCGGCTCTCAAGCTGCTCCTGGCCCTCTGACGTCCAAAGGGACCCAGATTCGCATCCGCTTCGTTTCTGATGAGTACTTTCCCTCTGAGCCTGGTTTCAGCATCCACTACTCCGTCCTGCAGCAGGTAAGCAGTTTACCACAACTTCTCTCTCTCTCTCTCTCTCTCTCAAAATATGCAATTATCGCTTATATAATGAGAGCTGGTTGGAGAGCCAAGGCCATTTTCCACATTGTGAGCAGTGTGAGATCGTGACTGAGAGTTTGTCCCTAGATCATAGCTCTTTGTTTTTCTGTTCCTCTCTCTTTCTCACTTTAAATCAGATGATTCAAGACGTTGAGAAATGCTGCTATTTACGGGTGTAATTGAAGGTTTATTCAGAGATAACTAGGCTTTATTCCAACTCAGCTCAGGAAAATGTCCTCCTTTTTCTTTTGTCTGTTATGGTTTCCTGTCATTCAGGTGCTTAAATTGCCAGTGGGAGTAAATAAAATGACTAGTATGGTTTAATGAGGAAATGCTTGAAATATTTTCTCCTTTCTCCTTTTGATCACCTACTGTATGTTCAGAACAAAAATAGCCACCATGGAGCAAAACACTGTGACTGGTTTACTCAACATGCCCGTTCTTATCACACAGAAGGTCAAAAGGGGGCTGAACGTGATACGTTGAATGGTCTAGATGAGTGGGTCTCAGCCCTGGTCGCTGGGTGTGATAGACCAGGAAAACACAAAACATCATTATATTGATCATATTCTGGTGGCACGGTGGCCTCCAGGGTCAAGGGTTCGAGTCCTCCAGGTGGGCTTCCTCTGGATATTCCTGTTTCATCCCACAGTCCAAAGAAACAGAGATTAGGTTATTTGGTGTTTCCAGGTTGCCCGTAGTGTGTTAATGAGCATGTGTGTGCTTATGCTCTACAATGGACTGGCACCTCATCCAGGGTGTTCCCTGCCTCGTGCCCCGAGTCCCCTGTGATAGGCTCCAGGCCTCCCATGACCATATCCTGTTAGAGATCAGATTCTCCGTCCTCATTCATCTGATTTGTCACTGCTGGATGCAACAAGTGAGCCAAATTCCAACTAATCCAGTCGGTACGTCTTGGATATTTGTTAATATGTCGCAAATAATTGCCCAGATCTTCGCCTGCATCGACTACATCTTTTACAGGGATTGATACAGTAGTTCTTAGATAATTTGACGGTCTATTGGAGGTCATCAAGTTCTGAAGACCTAATTTGGTGCCCCCAGTCCCGAAGCCACTGGCATGTTTTCTATACATTAGGACACTTAAACGTTGCTAATTTTCAAGGAACATTTTAAAGGAAAAAAAAAAAAAAAGCAGCTTGGGACCACCCAGTCTAGTTCAACAAGGTCCAACACAAAGCCAACACCATCTAGCAGAGAGGAAAAAGTAGGGCAAGTGGAACCTCAGTGTCCTGTGTATGTGTCTGGAAAACTTCAAAAATCCCATTGCGGTGTAACACAATCCGGGCAAAAACGCTCTGACAGAAATCAGTGAGATGAAACGACCACTTTGTGAAATACGTGTCCAAACACAGGAGGGCAAATTCCTCACGTCAAGACTTAGCAGTTTATCTCCATCTAAAGGACAAGACACACTCCTTCAAGGACAATAAGCGCTTCAGATACAGTAGTTTCTCCGTTCCAGAAAGGAGTATAAGAGGTCATCTGTGTAAATCTGGAACAGACTGTGCCGGAACAAAGGCTGAGGAACTGATACACCACGAATTATCTCCGTACAATAGCATCGTTCAGCTTTCCCCAGCCGTTTACACCTCCAGGCCCTGAGTGTCATGTGGTCTTACCGGGTGTCATGACATCAGCGGTGTGAATGACACTTGCTGGAATTTCCCAGCATTCGGTTTGACTGATAAAGCTCTAATGAGTGGAGAAAGGGCTTTGAGATTATACAGTACAGCATCCAGACACTGTGAATTATTACTCGCCTTGTTTTCCTACCCTTAGAGCACAGGAAAGACGAGTCTGAGGGGGAAAAAACACTCCTTTCTGTCACTCTACACACCGTATTTAACTCAGTCTGTCTCTCTCTCTCTCTCTCTCTGTCTGTCTGCGTATACCCTCCTCCTCATCCTTGACTCTAATGTCTCTTTGTCCTGTGTTGTCTCCGATCTCATCCTTCCTTTTCCTCCACACAGACCACACGCATCCTGAGCCTCCACACTCCATTACTTTCTCTCACAAAAGCTGTCAGCTCCGCGAGCGCCCTGTCTGGTCCTCCCTGTCACTCGGCTGTTACTCTTCTGAGTAAACACGTCTAAGCAAAACCTGCTCATCTGTACAACTAATGAGGGCTGGTGGGGGACAAAAAAAAAACAATAAGGGCTATGAAATTTAAGAAGATGTAGGGAAAAAGTTCCTTGTCTTGGCTAAGACAATGACAGATGCCAACTTGCTTAAAGGGTCATGATGAAAGTGCAAAGAACTCTGTGAAGGCTGTGAAAAAACTCTATGGGAGTTGAGGATCAAGTCTTGGAACCAGTACAAGGAGAGATATTCTGCAGTCGAAGAATTGATCACAGGTTCTCCACCTGGTCAGGTTTGGAGATATGGAGACCATGTAGTGGGGTTTAGACCAGTGGTTCTTCACCGCGATCCTGGAGCGCTCTATTCTCTGCTCACTGTCGTGGTTTGAAGTGAACTGGGACTGATAGAACTGGGAAAATACTCCATATGTGCGGGATGTGCCTGACAGCGAGTCCTCCTGGACCAGGGTTGAGAATGAAAAAGTGGGAAAGAAGAAAATCTAAAATTCTCGACAGATCTTCCCAGCCTGCTGCCACCACGACCTCACAAGAAGACGAATGAGCACACGAATGCAATACATTGGCCCCAAGTCATGCCACCAGGCACCGTCCTTAATGTACAGGTCAGAAACATCTCACATGCTTGTCCTCGATTTGTTTAAAGTCTGATAAGAAGTGGAATTGGATCGGCTCTTGTAAATAGGTATTAGATCATGCTAAATAAGGAGGCGCGAGGATCGCGGCAGGGAACTGCAAATGATCTGCCCTTTTAAAAGTCTCGCTTTTAGTTAAACATTTACACGAGAAGATGGAACGAGTAGAAAAAGGCTGATATACAGTTTGCCCGTGGGCAAATATTTTAGAGAAGCTCTGAAAGCTTTTGAGGAGCCAGAGTGGGCCTTTGTTTAAACATCAACAACAGGAACAGATGAAGAATTTGAGAGAAAAATAACAGAGCGAACTGATCAACGTTGTTATCCCTGGTGTGGCGGGACTGCCTGGGAAAACTAACTCAAATCATCAGACACCAACTGCAAGCCTTCGCAAAGATTAATCATACTTTTTATTATGACTAGTATTATTATTTTAAATATGGTTTGGAAACCACAGTTATGACAGTTACATAACATAACAGTTAAAACTATATTCCTTAGCCACTAAATGCTCTAAAACCCTGAGAATGTCCCGCTCATGAGTGCAACAGCCACAGTTATAATACGATACCGTAAAGCCCCAGATGAAACATCTACACAAGCCATAATTCCCATGATGCACCGCTGTAGAATGCGAGGAAGAAATCCTACGCCATAGTGGTGTTATAGTAGACAGGGTGCATCATCTAAATCATCGCCGGTGATGCTGCAGTAGAAAATGAATCAACGTTTGCATGTTAATGTATAGAAACCTTTTAACTTTTTATTAACAGGAGGCCCAGAGGAGGTTAAACGGTACAGTAGGTGCAATCTGGTCTGAGTTGAGACGGAGGTTCTGATACACCACTTGTGATTAACCCGTACAGTATTAGACCGCTCTTTCCATCTAAGTGGAGCGTTTCACCTCCGACAGGAAGGCTCATGCACCAGGAATGTGTCGCGCTCTCGGCCTAATTGCGGCGCGCTGAGGTGGATAATCGGAGCCCAAATGACCTTCTGACCTCACCAACAATAATAGCCGGGAAGATTTTCCAGGCTGCAGTCGTAACTCCTGCCTGCACGAGCGTCGCTTTCCATTTCCGACTCGGCCGCGCTTCAATTTCCTCCAGGGTTTCGCATGGCACATTTAGGGAGGATTATTCCCTCGAAATGATTTAATAGACACACTCGCCTTTGATGTCTGATGCCTGTCAGGACTTTACGAGTCCCATCTCTTTCTCTGTCTTGCTTGTTTACAGATCTGCTCGAGCGTGTCTTGACAGTTTTATGAATTGGCAAGAGATACTCTCACTTCATGCTGAACAAAGTCGCCCTTTATCTTCTTTTCAGTGATTTAGTAGCGATTCAGGTGCTGAGCTCCGGAGAAAACCATCGCGATTGACGTCTAAAGCCCGAGTCGGACGGGACTCGTTTTAAACACGGAGGTGCGGCGATCTACAGTAATTATTACTGGAGAACCTCTGGCATTTTAGTCCTGTCAGAATCTGTCTTGTCGACTGCATGTGTATTTGTCCCGAAAGATTCTATTTCACTGTCTCTAAAATGACCAGTAGAAAAAAAAAGAACAGCAGGAATTTTAGGTTGCCAGAACGTTGCAGTGACGTAAATTTGGAACGCTACGGATGCTATGGGTGTCTGTTAGGATGTTTCTAAAAGCTGGAGCAACTTTGATGAAATGTATCGCGATGTGTTGGGACAAGGTTGGACAAATAATTCAATATTCATTCATTGATATGCATGTTTGAAATGCCCAAGCTGATGATGATGATGATGATGATGATGAGGATGATAGCTTTTTTTCTGCACGTCTCCCTGATCAGAGCCACGGGGACGAGTGTGCTGAACGCTAGCGACTGGTCTAGCAGGGAACCTGCTACTTACTAGTGAATGCATGTCTATTGCTATATGAAGTATACATTAGTACAGTCTACACAGGTACAGCCTTCATACGGGTGATGGTCACGTGACCATATGACGATACCCCCCCCCCCCCCCCACCAAAACAAGCACTTTAACTAAAAGAGTGAAAAATAGCTTTGTGGGTAATGGTTTTAAAACATTGGTCACGGTGGCACTTTTTATTGCTTTTCCTGCATTGATTACTTTTATAAGTGCATAGCTTTATGATGTTCAGTGTGTTTTGTGTTTCTGTGTGAGTGTGTCGTATGTCTGCTCTACAAGACAACAGTGCGTGCATTGTGAAGTTTACTCAACAGAGAAATCCCTGAAAAACTAATCCCGTCAGAGTAAACTGTATTAGATGTTTGCTGTTAGTACATGAATGAACAATAAAGGTTATGCAACTTCACCCATGCTTTTAAAATGTCATGTCCCAGATTATGACTGATGACAGGAAAAACTAATATTTGAACAGCTTTCCCATGAAGAATGATCCTCTAGATGAGGTTTATGCAATCAGCGCTTGCAGGTCTGTAAGTGTTGTGTTTTTTCTTTGCACTTTGAGACGGACAGGAGGCGTGTTTTGGCCCAGGGTTCTCCCATCGCAGAAGGTGTGGCTGACTGATGGAGCTTCTATTTATAGAGCGCCGAGGAGGACGGAGAGCGGGAACCTACAATTCTGCTGCCCCTCCAGACCTGACTCACAGCCTTCCTGCGTTTCTTTTGGCGCCTTCGCTCAAAACCCATTTAGCGTCCAGTTGGATTGCGGTCAGAATTCCATCTAAGGGGATTCGTCTCCAGAGTGTTTAAAGCGTTGCGTGTCAGAGATGAGCATGCGGTGCATGATACAATGCCGGTCTGGTTCCTGGCACTCGCATAGCTACTGACTTAGACTCCATGTCCTGCTATTGTGTGTTCCCAGAACCATGTGCTCACTTCACCCAGGCTCACATTCCTGTAGCTATTAGCATGTGTCATCATTTTGGGAAGGTTTTTGGAACAGAGTTTGCTGTTAGCTGTTACTGTGCGTAAGACAAATTGCGATCAGGCGACTTTAATTGTTTTGTTTGCAGAGACGTTTTAAACTGTAAAGCACCCTGTTCCAGCATTTTATAAATTCCTTAACTTACTGTAATGCTGAAGGATTCATCACCGCTATGTTTTTCCACCAGTTTTCTCAGGGTTCTCATGCAAAAAATATATATATATAAAAATAAATAAATCAGAAGGATTGTACTGAACCAACTGCATCTCAGCAAAGCACCAACTGATGCTTATCTATCTTCCAGTAAAATCCATGTGAGATGACAATCTATAGCTAATCTAGCAAACCACCAGAAATATTTGCCACGCTAGGAGTGATTGGCCGAGAACCTGTCACTTAATCATCTGCAACTGTTTAGTTGATGGTTTTTCTCTGAAGTCTTATCGATTGAAGACAAAACCTTATGAAGACCTACAAAGACTTTATGATTGAAGCCAAATACTTTAAAAGACATTGTAGGTCTTAGAAAGTCTTTATCAACGAAAAAGTCAAAAAGTCATCTTCTCAATTCTTTTCACTAAGTCTCTGTTTTCAATCAAGAAGTCTCATCAGGTATTCTCAGGTCTGTGCAAGTCTTTGTAAGTGTTCATAAGTCTTTTTTTTTTTATTCTTCAGAAGTCTATATTCGCCTAGGACGAAAACTTACAAAGACATAAGAAAACTTCTTTCTTTTCAATTCAAGTCACAAAAACTCACATCTACACTCAACCCCAACATTATGGTTGCTAAGATATTTTGGCAAGAACGCAATGCAGCTTATAAACTTTGTAATGTATAATCCTGCTTACAACGCAGCATATACAGTAGGAGAACTCCATCCGACGCTTCATCATGAATGTTAAACCTCTAAATTGTTTCTTCTGCACAGCCTCTATAAGGTAGATCTCTGTAATCCAGACCTGATGTACATCAGCAACCTACTTCTGGTTAAAGTTCTCATCACATGCAGACCACTCATCCACTGCTGCAGAGGATGACTCCATGAAATAGATGGAACCACTCAAGATCCTTCTCTTAGAATCCATAAAAATGGCTTTGGACTGCATTTGACGCAGACAGTTTCAATATGATGGTTAATGGCTGCTAGTTTTAGGACTTTTTTTTTTTGTTTGTTTGTATCCAAGTCTCCATCAGGGAACAGTGTGTCACCTCAACAAAGATGATGTTAACTAAAACAGGCTTCCTGTTAAACAGTCACATGGTTGACCTCTGAGCACACAGTTATAGAAGGGATTTATTTACAATCTCCTAAATGAGTCTGGTTCCTCTCAAGGTTTCTTCCTCATGATGTCTCAGTGAGTTTTTCCTTCACCACTGTCACCCCCGGCTTTGCTCGTTAGGGACAAATATGAGCGGCGTTTAAGTCCAACTGGGACTTTTGATGAAATTTCTGGTGACTGAAGGTATAAAAGTGACTGACATTTACACTAGACTAGAAAAACAGTATGCTGATGAGATTTTTACCTGCAGTAAAACATTTGGATGGTGCAAACATTTTAAAGAAGCCCTTATGTCTGAAGTGGCCCAGAGCCACCTGCAGCGATGCCCATAAACATTCAGAAGGTGGAAGGTGGACAAATCAATGGATAACTTGTTGCGGGACTTGTTACTAAACTGCAACTGTAATAATGTACTGTACACACAATCGGAACTCGGCTGGAAATTATGGCCACACCCCCAGTACAGTCCTGACCTCACTCCAAGCCATTTCCACATGTTTGGGCCATTAAAGGAGCTCCTGGGAGGCCGGTGTTTCTGACATGAAGCAGGCAGTCTGATCATGGCTGAGGTGTACTGAGAAAACTTTCTACCTTGATGGTGTCCAAGCACTAGTGAAACACCTGGATCAGTGCATTAGTGTAGCAGGAGATTATATAGAGAAATAAAGGGAGTTTTTACTCTCAGAACTGTGTTCTGTTATTCTGCGTAATCAAAAGTCCAGCTTTGACTTAAATGGCCCTCCATATAAATCTATTATTTTTTATTTAGAATTTAGTAGCTAGTGTAGTAATGTCATAATGGCCTGCAGCAAACCATGGGTGATGATCATGAATAAAAACTTCAGTTTGTTGGTACAGTATACAACATGCAATAATCGTTCCTTCATTTTTCCGTTACATTATCGCGTGTTGATTTATAAATATGACTCGTATCCGATTTCAGTCTGCTGATTGACAGAGGGTTTAGTTGTTTAACATCCCCAGTTGTTTGACCAGACCTTGAATAGACTTCCAAAAGTATTTCATGACTCCATCCAGCCGAGACTCGCTTCCTGTCAGGGGAACCCGTGACGTGTGAAGTGTGAGACGGCGACTTCCTTTGAAAAGTGTTTGGCCTTCAAAACTGCAATGTGTTTGTCGGGTCTGTGGTAAGGTGTTTGTTTGCTTCATAGAAAATTGCCTGATGCCAAAGGGATGAATTTGTTTTTCCAATTCAGCAATTCCGCATGCTTGAGAATGCTACCCTAACGTAATTGTAGGTCTGGTAATTCTGTTGTCACGCGTATGACACCGTGTGACGAGGCAACTCTCGGTCTAGCCGCCGTCCTTTCTGAGAAGCGTTTGGCTAAATTGCAGTGTGTTTATCGATGTCTTTCTCGTGTACTGGAGAACTTTGCCAAAAATAGCCTGGATCGCAGTGACGCCAAAGTGGATTTGAGATTGTGAAGCCATGTTGTCTTCGAGCAACCGCTAGCCCTACTGACTTTAAGCACCATTTATATCCAGTACTGTTGCTAAATTAGCATAATTACAGGTCTTATAATTCTGCTTTTGGCAAGGTATGATTCTTGCCAAAGAAAAAAACCAAGCAGCTCATTTGTCAGTGTTTCTGGGTGTCCAAGCAGAAGCAGACAATGCCAGCTCAGAATGACAGATATATACGACTTGCTATTGCATGTCATTCTGTATCTGTCTACATGAGCCCTGTAGCGCTTCCTTTTCTTTTGGAAGTTCCCTGAGCTCTTTAACACTTACAATAACATTAGTAAACCATGTACAGGAATATTCTCATCAACACCTGTAGCTAAAAATAACATTAAAGTCTAAAAAATAAAGTGTTCCATGGTTCCTTGCCTTTTCTGAATGGAAAAAGCTCTGCTGTAGGGATCTCTGTAGAGTAGAACTTCAGACTTCAAAGTTCTACATTTACCAACATACATAATCTTTACACAAAAGAAAAACACACCTACTCTATAAACAATGTAAAACAAAACATTTGGCACAGATTTGGAAATATATTATCCTTGACAGATCGATCTAGAGCCTTAAATATGGAGCCCAACAGAGCGCTTGAGGAACCCACATGGAATACCTGATGAGTGTATACTTTGTTTTTGTTTAGCCAATCTTCTTGAAGCGGTCTACGTGTGTTGTAGTGATGGGTAGTTCATGAACGATTCGTTCTTTTTGAACGAGTCTTTAGCGTGACTCGGACAGTGATTTATTCATTTTCTACGGGGCGCACATGCGCCAATGATTGCAAAACCTCCCTAGGTTACGTACAGCAAACAGAATCGAACGGTTCTCAATGAATCTTCTAGTCCGAGTCATTCATTCTTTTGTTACGTGACTCCCAAAGACGCTATACAGTGCAACGGATTTTTTTTTTTAAATGAACGACTCGGACTAGAAGATATGTGAGATGAGCTGCTCATTCTGTTCATTATAATATGTCCTTAGCTGCATTACTAGAAATATAGCCAAATTTGTATATGTAGATGTGTTGGAGGTCTGTTTATTGAAAATGTAACATTTTATTTTATTTCTGATCAAAAGAACAAAATGAACTAAATGATTCAAAAAAAGTTTCCTTCTTTTTGATGAACAAGATTCAAAGAGCCGAGTCACTGAAATGATTCAAACTTCCCATCACTAGTGTGTTGGCTTGATGATATGGACCTGAAGTAAATACTGTGGTTTGTCTCTCAAGGAGAGCCCTTAAATGTTCTACAGAGAACTCTATGAAGGTGTTACTGCAACCAAGAACATAGAATATCTGGTACTGGTAATCCATTATTCTTTTGCTTCGAGAGAACTACAAGAAATGGATTGTTTCATGTCTCCAGGGGCTTGTTTAGGGGAAATTTCCTTTGTTCTAATTTGAAGGGAATCCCACACACAAGCACAATCCAATAATTCTGTTTATGGAATGAGATCACATACCTTCAGGAACCCCAGAAGGACGTGTCAAAGAACCTTTATGGTTGTACAGTAGATGAAGAAGAATGGAAATCCATGTTATATTCTTAAATAACAAAAAATATATATACCAAACATGCCGAGTTTTTCTTCTTTCATGTTCTTAGATGTTTGCTTTAAATTGCATAGCAAATGTGGTACACAAACGTGTGTAGTGCTGTCTGGGAATCATTTGACTGGAAATGAAATTATAATCCAAATGTCCCTGCATAAAGGATTTACTTTTCAGAGATTACAGTTGAACAGAGATTGTTGATTTTTATCTGTTGAGGTGTTTATTGCAGAAGATCAGATGGGTGATCTTCAGGGAGCTTTAGAACATCAGGAATTCCATGTTACAAACAAGAGTCCTCAGTTATGTCCAAATTTTGGACCTTGATGATGTTTCTCTACAATTATGTTTCTCTAACTGTAGGTACAAAAAGGACCCCTTCCACACGCCCTAACAAGGATACTTTCTTAACATAATCACTCCTGATTGTTGGAGATCATCTCAAATTCGGAGTTTCTCTTCACTGAGACTCGTTTTTCTGTTAAAACAGCAGAGCTCTGTTTCTCTGTGGTCAGCCTCATCGGCTAAACACACTCCACCTAAATAAGCAATCACTCACTTTCACCACTTCACCCGGGAGCAGAGGAAAAACCAGCCTCAGCCATAAAAACCCCAGGAAAAGCCTTTGGGAAACAGTAAAGGTTTGAGTGAAGAGCCTGTTAAAATAGCGCCTGGCTCTGGAAACGGGGGACAATCATATCTCCAGGGAGGAGGATGGAGAAGCTGTTGTTGAGGAGGTCAAGCTTGAGATGTCAAATAATTCTTGTGAATATAATAAAGTAAAAGAAGTCTTCTTGCCCTCAAGTGACTCCTCAAGAACCCCTCAAGAACCTTCCTTATTTCCTCAGGCAAACTGATTCAAGCTATTCAAGGTTTATAGAAGGTCCATAATTAGATGGTGGAAAGATTGAGGCAGATCTTGGACATCACTCAAACGTTATTGACCTTTCTGGCCTCCAGTGACCCCGTGGGTTTATTATGGAGCTGGAATGAGGTGGGTTGCTAAAAATAAAGCAGCACCTTGTGTCCCTTCCATCAACCAGTGATGCTAGTTAATCATCCTTCCAGATTGTTAGCTGTTGACTGATAGAAGAGTCCTTGCTTTTGCAAGTATCAGCATGATAACTGACATACCCGGGAAAGAAAATCAGCACAAAAAAGAGTTACATGCTCATCTGCGGGTTTGTGAAGAATCTGTGTGGACTGTTTTATAAGAAGTTCATCAACCTGGAATTAATTTACATCCACAAACATTTTCCTCAAAGGATACAACTTGTATACATTCCTTCATCTCATTCCATGAAGACAATTATTGGGATTCTCTTCAAAGGTACCTTACATTTTTCCTAAGCAAGTCCTTGGAGACATGAGACAACCTTAAGAACAATGTATCACCAGATATTCCATGTTTTTTTTTGTTTTGTTTTTTTTTTATGTTCTTGGTTGCTGAAACACTTTTGTTGTCCATATCATCAAGACAGCACAAAAGCATTTCTCCAAGAAGAGTGATTAAGTTAAAAAAGAAGTACACACGCATCAGGTTTTCCATGTACAGTAGGTGCCTCAAGCACACTGTTGAGCTCCAGGTTTAAACCCCACCACCATCAAGTTGCCACTGTTGGGCCCCTGAGCAAGGCCCTTAACCCTCAACTGCTCAGATGTAAAATGAGATAAATTGTAAGTAGCTTTGGATATGGGCATCTGCAATAATGAGCTCCATGTTAAGAGTTCTAGATGGATCTGTAATCATACCTGTACTAAATGTTCTACGCTCCATGCTGCTCAGAGAATTCTACACGGATCACTTCAGAGTTCTTGCTGGTTCATTAGGAATCGAAATCTACATCCAAATGTATCTAAATTGTCATGACAATGTCTACTAGTAAATAAATAAGCACGGTTACATTCCTTGTTTATGGTAGCTTTGAGATTATTTTTTATGTAGAACTTGCCATCGCATTAAACCTCGTCTCATCCAAGCTGTTCGTTTATTCGTCTCTAATCACACGTTCCTGGTGGAGTTTTTGTACTCAGACGCTTCTCTCGCTCCAAGTAACCGAGGCTGTCTCAGGTCTGTTATGACCCCCCCTCCCCACCCCACCCCACCTCCGACCCCACCAAACACGCACAGATGCAACCAATTTGGAACACCTTGTTGTCAGAGCTACACAACACAGTGGGATTCATTATTTCATGCCGGGGTTTATACCTCACGAGATCAATTCATCAGCTCTGATCTTGCGCATGACGTCAAAGGGATTTTGTCGGAGGAAGGCAGAGGAATAAGATCAGGTTAACTCCTTTTAAGGGGGGTAAATATTTTTCTGGGTTGCTATGCATGAGGCTGCCTAAGCATATGGGTTGTTTTAGAATTAGAAAGAGCTTTCTGCGAACATGTTGTATCGGTGTGTGTGTGTGTGTGTGTGTGTGTGTATATGGAAATTTTCAGTTTATTGGTTACTGTAGAATTTACAGCCTAGCAGAGCATATTATGTCTTTCTGGCATTCCTAACGAGCAAGACGACTTAAATTACCCAAAGGTCTCTGAAAGGACATCTTCCTACCCTAACATTAAATGCCTCGCTATGACCGTATGAGGACATCACATTTTCTTCCAACTACTGTACATCCTTGTAAGATCCTCATATCAGGAATGTTGTGTCTTACTATTCAGAAAAACTTCATCCTGTTTGAAGACATTGATCAAGTTCACAAGTTGCAAAATGCTAATAATCAGGAAAGAAAAGCACGAAGGAACACGGCACATGAGGCACATAACATTCGAGTTCGGACTGTGAAGACCTGACGAGGTCTGTGCAGAGGAATCTTGCTTTGTGTCCCAGATTCCATCAGAAAACCATCTAATATGATGTACGTCTCAGCAAACATCTCAGACATCTTGAACGAGACTTCACATGTCCGTTATGTGACAGAATGAAAGAGCATCACACATGCACAAGTTGTTAATGGTTTCCATTCCACATTATTCATGACAGCAAGGAGACGAAGACAGAGACAGAGAGGGAGAGAGAGACACAGAGAGAGAGACCGAGGGAGAGGACACGAGTCGCCAGTGATGAACATTTAGAAGCAGAAGAAAGTTTAGGAACAAATCTATTATTTGAAGTGTGTTTTCTTTCTTTAAATAATGTCCCAAACAAGTGACATTTCCGCTCATGGCGGACAGACTTGCGACATATCGCCAAATATCTGCTTTCAATATTCATGATTTGAGTGTGAAGCCTAATAGAATATGCTAATTCAGAGTCATTAGTATGCTCTCATGCTCTACGGTGCATTGTGATGTCGGCTGGTGTGGGGTTTTGTTCATACTTTATTCAGGGATGACTTTGAAAGTATGATGAAATTATGTTAAAAGCAGGTTCCGTGCCGCGGTTTCCCGGCTAGAATAACGATCCATCTGCTCTGCTGCTATTTTATTTTTCAACCTTGAAGCCGTCCTTGTTCTGGAAACAGTTTTGTGTCTTTGGATTCGAAGCGCCCTCTTTCAGCCACTCTGACCCCATTCACAGCTCTCCTTTATATCGCGGGCGTCCTTTATCAGCCACCATGACGTCTGTTACACAGCCGTAACCATGACAACAAGCTTTTCACTCTCCTCCTGTGCTTACAGTAAAGACTCAGCAAATGCCTTTTGACTGAGGAGGAATTTGTCACTAATAATAATAGTTTTTTTTTTTTTTTTTGTGCAAACAATAAAAATGCCGTTATGGAAACTTCTGGTGGAATTTGCTCAAATCCTCTGCTGAACTGCACTGGCGATGCACCGGTGATGAGATTTTAATGGGAGACTAAAGGACCCCGAAAGGAATTCTGTTGGGTTCCAGTTGTATTTTAATGGGTCGTCTATTAGATCTATAGTGCTCCTGTTGAACGTATTTTTTGGGCGGGAAGACGTTAAGATTCGGTTCTTGTTAGATGTCTCTCATTATACCGTAAACTAAAACCTGGTCTAATTCCATATGCTTTATGGTGTTCTTGTTCATGTTGGACTTTTCATTTATTGAATTATGGTTCTGTAGATTTTTTGGGGTCTCTGGTGTATTTTGGAATTTGGTCTAAGTCCAAGCATCTCCTATTGTATTGTATTTTTATGTTTTATCCATTAAAACATGGTCCAAGTCTACATAATTTAGAACTATTGTTGTTGGACTATTGTGTGCTATCTATTAAAATGTTTTTATATAGTTCTCTAGCATTCCTGATTGATTATTTTTAATGGGTTACACATTAAAATATGGTTAAATTGGGTTCTAGATGTATTTTAAGGGGTTGTCTAATAAAATTTCATTTTTAAAAAGTTCTATATGGTTGTTGTTGGATGTTTATGTGGTCTAACTCTTTAGGTGGCTTGTTAGATTTTTTATATTTTTTTATCCTCATATACAAAAATTCGGTCAAATTCTATGGTGTTCTTTTTGGACATTAATTCTTGACATTATTGTGTTCTCGTTGAACAATAGATTGATCATCTATTGAAATAAGTTTCTTTAGATTCATTATGGACTCTGTTTTTTTCATGCATTATCCATTGGAATATGGTCCAAGTCTACGTAATGTAGAATTATTGTTTTTGGACTGTTGCATGTTACCTAATATGATTCTGCAATGATTGTGCAGAAGTATTTTTCTGATGGTTTATTTATTGTAATGTGGTTGAATTCTATTTAAATTTAATTGGTTATCTATTAAAATTTGGTTCCTTTAAAGATTCCTGTGTAGGGTTCCTGTTGAATATGTATGAGGAACTCAATACTCATAGAAATAGTGTTCTTGTTTAACTTGTATGAGATCTAATGAAATATTGTTGATTTCTCTTGGCTTCCATCTGTGGTTCTGTAAATTTGTGTGGGATATCCAATAAAATATCATCTAACTTTTATAGTGTACTTACTGGACTTTAATGGGAAGCTTAGCTATATGAACGAAAATGGATTTAAAGAGTTCCTAAGAGCATTAATGATGAATTTCTTTGGGTTGTCCATTGAAATATTTATGTAGATTCCCACAGAGTTTCTACTCAATATATTTAAATACTTGAAGGATTGTGTTTCATGCTTATTAATTACACAGTCAATTATTATTTTGTAAAGTTGGCTACCTGTTAAATATGCTCCCTAAAAGTATGCTTCCCTGCTGGAGTTCTATGGGTTTCCACACTTCTACACAGTTCTTGCTGAACTTATATGATACTTTGTGCAAAACATTTGAAAATGATCGCGGCCCCTTCTGTAAAACGTGCTTGTTGAATAAACCTGACCCAGGATGTTTACTATCTGATTGGCACAGAAGCCGGCCGCGCCCGCCGTCATGCCCGTGGCTCTGCACAGCGTGGAGGTTCTGAGAGAAACCGTGGCTGAATTCGGCACAGTGGAGGAGGTCCTGAAATACCTGGAGCCTGATCGCTGGCAGCTCGACCTGGAGGAGCTGTACAAGCCCACGTGGCACGTCCTGGGCAAGTCCTTCATCCACCAGAAAAAGACCAGAGGTACGAATAATGCAAGGATCTAATCGTTCAGGGCTCCTGGAATTATAATTTCCAATAGTTTTCCATCATGACCTGATCATTATTCTTTTTTTTTTTTTTTAGTTAGTAAATATAAATCTGAGCTTTAAGAATAAATTTCAACTTTTAGTTGTTGCTGATCCTGTGACGCTTTAATGTCGCGCCTTCGTCATACTAGGACGTTAATATTATCAGGGCACTTTAACATTTTCCACGACAATAAAATGTATTTGTGTCACGTTCTAATGCTGATGCAATGTTTCTGATGTGATGTCTCTCACTTTCAATTAAAAATTCCATCAATTTGAAACCAATAAAGAAGCAAACAAATTAATAACATTCTGGGTTCACAGTAAAAGTCTACATTCGTCCCAGTTTGGAATAAGAAATTCCTGAGTAATAAGGATCAGCTGAGGAAGTGTTTGATTTACAGATCTTGACTCTGGAGTCAGACATTTTGGAACTTGCTACGTCTCAGGCCAACAATAAAAGCTGAAGTAAACAGCTGTCTAAATCCTGTGTGTGTGTGTGTGTGTGTGTGTGTGTGTGTGTGTGTGTGTGTGTGTGTGTGTGTGTGTGTGTGTGTGTTAAGGCGTGGTGGATCTGAACCTGCTCCGGGAGGAGGTCCGACTCTACAGCTGCACTCCTCGTAATTACTCGGTGTCCCTGCGTGAGGAGCTGAAGAGGACGGATGTGATCTTTTGGCCCAGCTGTCTGCTGGTAAAGCGATGTGGTGGAAACTGCGCCTGCTGCTCGAACAACTGCTTCGACTGCCAGTGCACGCCCACTAAAGTCACCAAAAAATACCACGAGGTACAGTACAGACTCCAGTGAGCTCCCGGGCTCCCAAAAGCAGTGCCGAGGACGTCTTTAACCTTAACATGGGTTTGGGGAATTATTTCTTAGCTAAACTGTTTCAAAACAGTGCCTCCAGTGGTGAAAGCTCGTAACTGTTTCTGTTACGTGTATAAATGAAATTGCTTTTGCAAAGTTATAACATGTTAGTTTTTTTTTTTAATTATAAAGTAACTTTGAAAAAAGTTAGAAAAATGAAATACAATATATTATTTTCTTTATTGACTCGAAATATCTATAAAGCGAAGCAGACAGATCCTAGTTCTTTTATGCCTGCTTTTGTTCATGTATTCTTTCACGTCTTCTTTCGTTATTGAGCGAAACTCAGTCTCACAGATGAAAATGTAGTTATTTTATAAAAGGTCATTACTGCTCTAGTCTCGAGACTCTTGTGCCCTTTATCTTCAGCTTCATGTTCCAAACTCAGAGAATTCAATGTTCTGAATGTCTGTATTATGTTACTCCAATATTAAGATGACAAGCTGAGCTTTTAAAAAAAAAAAAAAATTTTTTTTTTGCATTGTAATAACTAAACAAAAGTAAAAAATATATATATATGTAGAAGAAAAAATTGTCCTTTTATTATGAGATCTTACATTGGTGGCTCAGTGGTCAGTCTTTCACCTGCCATGCGGAAGGCCAGGGTTCGATTCCTAGCCAACGCCCAAACCCCCACCATGTCTAGTGGCACATCAAACGTGGCTCTACAGCCAATCAAAGACTATAATTGGTAATCTCACGCAAGCGGAAGGAGCAGATAGCGATGATGCACACTGTGCATGAAATAATGTGCTTGGTGCCATTACATGACTCGGAGGGAACATGTGATAGCCTTCGCCCTCCCAGGTGGCTTTGAAGGGGCGTGTCCTGATTACTTGTGGGAATTGACCATGACTACATTATATATATAAATATATACAGTACAGAGCAAAAGTTTGGACACACCTTCTCATTCAAAGAGGTTGAATTTGTATTATGGCAAGAAAAAAGCCGCTAAGTGAAGAAAAACGAGTGGCATCATTACTTTAAGAAATGAAGGTCAGTCAGTCGGAAAATTGGGAAAACTTTGAAAGTGTCCCCAAGTGCAGTCACAAAAAGCATCAAGCGCTACAAAGAAACTGGCTGACATGCGGACCGGCCCAGGAAAGGAAGACCGAGAGTCGCCTCTGCTGCGGAGGATAAGTTCATCCGAGTCACCAGCCTCAGAAATCGCAGGTTAACAGCAGCTCAGATCAGAGAGCAGGTCAATGGCACACAGAGTTCTAGCAGCAGACACGTCTCTAGAACAACTGTTAAGAGGAGACTGTGTGAATCAGGCCTTCATGGTAGAAGATCTGCTAGGAAACCACTGCTAAGGACAGGCAACAAGCAGAAGAGACGCGTTTGGGCTAAAGAACACAAGAAAGAACACAAGAAAGAAAACTCGCTGAATGAGAAGGGGTGTACAAACTTTTGCTCTGTACTGTATATATATAAAAGAAAGACGAGACCAAATTCTCATATCCAGTTACAGCGCAGAAGGCAGAGTTTCACACTCATTCTGTTATATTTCTTTAATAATCATCATTATTATCTATAAATTGCTTAAATAAACATAAATATGGTTTAATAATTAAACTGTGCTAAAAACACAATGATTTAAGTCTTGCCTTTGCACTCAAGGTTTCTAACCAATCGTAGACCAGAGTGAATTCTTGTAAACAAATCACAACGCAGGAGGCGGGATTTCTCAACCTCACACTGAGGCTTTTTGCGCTCATTTTTTGTTTGCGTTATTTTGTAATTCACTTTATCTTGTTCATCATTTCCTCCTGTTATGTCTCTTAAAAGTCTCAGGGGAAAAGTCTGTTTATGGCTGCTAGAACTGCCTGCTTTCATGGACGTTCCGCAGAATTACACGCAACTTTAGACAGATAGAAAGTATAAAGTGCAGCTTCCTAATGAAGATAGAAAGTATAAGATTGTATTCTGTTAGTTGTCCACACGCTCCATCACACTCACAGTGTCTCGTTTCTGTCTCTCTCTCGTCATGGTTGAAGGTCCTGATGCTGAAGTACAGGCCAGGTCGGGGGTCGCAGAAGTCGCTGACGGACGTGGCGCTGGAGCATCATGACGAGTGCAACTGCGAGTGCAAGAACGACTGAATGCGGCGCTCCCATGAGGAAATATTTATTCGATTAACTTTACGATTGAATGGAGACATAAACATGTTTTTTTTGTATCTGGACTCCAGTGTTGTTCATCTCACAGATCTGTGGAACAAAACCACATGATGGACCTTTTAACATTTTCAATATGGACAAACGTTTTTTAAGAACCTTTGCTTCTAATTACGCTGTTTTTACTTTCTGACGTTCTTCATCCTCCTCCAAGTCTCAGTGGATTCTGTTAATGACGCTTTCGATAGCATGAACCTCTTCCCTGGAGGCCGCTGAGGACCAGAGGAGAACCTCCAGCTTTTACTGAACGTACATTGTTAGTAAAATAAAAATAAGGAGGGCAGAGAGACGTCCTCTACACGTCTTTGTTCTTCACGTCGTCTCCACGTTACATTTGGCTTCTTATGGAAAATAAAACTGTCTCGTGGTTTGTGTTTGAAATGGAGGTTCAGGGAAAGAAAAGAGAGCTGAGGATCTTTTTTTATTCTTTATACTTTATTCCTTTCTTAACATCCTTCATCAAACTTCCAACGCTGGGGTTCGAGATGACAGAGGAGACGCGGACGAGCTCTTTGTTCGATTTTTTTCAGTGATGTAAATAGCCTTCCTGTTCCGGTTTTCTTTAGTTGTGTATCGTTGTTTTTATCAGTCATGTGCCTCGTCTCACACGGTTTTACACTCGTTCCTCATTATTTTACTGTTAATCAGTAACGGGTCCCTCACAGCAAAATCCACAGTGTCGAATGAGCTCTTATAGGATCAGAGAGGAGAAAAATTTAAGATCTCTGTTTTTTTTTTGTTTTTTTTTTACTTGACTCTTGTGTAGAATTAAATAAAACAAATCAGGCAAGACTAATTATAACACAAAGCAGCATAAAAGAAAGAGATAACACTGAAATTAAATAATAATGCACAGTTTTAAGGAGCCATAAATGTATTGAATAATTGACATGATTGAACTAAAGAGGGAAAAGCAACATTTCAAAACAAAGGTGGTAGAATATGACCGTCTGGGTATCTGACTGCATGTAAGTACTTCGGCTGGTTAATTCACTAGTTAAATGAACTAGTTAGAACTAGTCAATAACTAGTCAGTGTAATGTCAGTACAACAAGATATTAAAGTCTCAGCTGCAGAAATCATCATCATCGTCATCATCATCACTTCTGCTGGTTTGAGGACTGGAGATCACACAAAATTATTGTGAGGAAAATATATATTATATTTCTGATGCAGAACAAACTTCATCATCATCATCATCATCATCATCATTCACACATGAATTATACACCAGTGTGGTTTAGACCGAGACTGAGATTTAACATACAACAAATATTGGGCGTTTAAAACTAAAAATATACAAGGACAAAAGCATGCATAATATAATGACTGTTTTAGTTTGTGTTTGTTTGTTTGTTTGTTTGTTTACTTGACTCCGCCCCTTACACCCAGGAGCCTCTAAGAGTTCATTCAACACTCTGAGTTTTGCTGTGTACAGATACAGAGTCATAGATCATCAAACCAACTCTTAAAAGTAAAAGTGATCAAACGTAATCGTTCAAAGACACTCGTCACATCTCATTCTTCCATCCATCCATTCTTTTCTTTTCATTGTTGTTGTTTTTTTGTTGTTGTTGCTTGTTTTATGTTTTTTTGTTGTTGTTGTTGTTTTTTATTTTTTATAAATCTCACTGGAAGTTTTATGATGTCTGTTAAATCAGCCTGTAAAATGTCTCACGGTTGTGTATGTGCTTTCTAACCGCAGTCTTTTGTGTAATCTGTTATTTAACTTCATGTGCAACACGGTCTAAAGTAACTGGCTGGATCTGACGCTTTGTATTTTATTGTAATGGTGTGTATGTTCTGTGTGTGTGTGTGTGTGTGTGTGTGTGTGTGTGTGTGTGTGTGTGTGTGTGTGTGTGTGTGTGTGTGTGTGTGTTGTGTGTCTGTGTGTGTGTGTGTGTGTGTGTCTGTGTGTGTGTGTGTGAGTTTTGTTGCTGCTGTTGTTGTTTTTATCCCTGAAATTTCTCTGTATTGTTTAAGACATTAAACACACCTTCAGACTCCACTCTGACATCCTCAAGGACTCGACCCGAGATATGAATATGAAAATAGTTATTTACATAAAGACATAAATAGTCACTTAGGTTCATGGTTAAAAAAAAATAAAATAAAAGGAAAAAACAGATTTATGTTGAAGTTTGTCTTCAAAATGCATCAGTGTTTTAAAAAGATGATGAAGTCATGTCTGGAAACATGGAGGGACGAGACTCACCAGGGGGACGAGACTCACCAGGGGGACGAGACTCACCAGGGGGACCCCATACGATATTATCACGATATACCTCCATGCTGATTTGATTAATGTTGTGATTCTGTAAGTGTCATGATTTTATAAATATCCCAGTTCAATATTACATTTCTTTGTTGGTTATTCTGTAGGATTTTAATGAAACGACAACTTTTACCAACTTGGTTTCACCGTTCGTAAGTTCGCGCTCGGCACAGAGTCAGTTCCGTCTGATCAAAATAAAGACCATCGCAGAACCTCCAGTTGGAGGTTCCACCGGCTGATCAAACACACCTTCTTTATTATCTATATAAAAGTACAGTAGAACCTCGGATTGCGAGTAACGTGGTTTACGAGTGTTCCGCAAACCGAGTAAAGATTTTAAATAATTTTATATTCGGAAACCGAGCAAGTATTAGTTTAGGAGCGCCGAGTATCATGCGTCACACATGCGACTCTTATTTTGACACCGACCGTCACTCTCTCACATTGTTTTTGTTAAAACGGTGTTTCCATATTTGTATGTGTGTCCGTTTGTTGTGAAACTTAAGTGATTCCTTTAGTATGCGCTCGTTTTTTTCCGTTAAACCGGTGTTTCCGCTGTGTTTATGCTTGTTGTGAAACTTAAAAAGTGAGTCTGTTAATATACGCTCGTGTCAGTCTCAGAGAGATTTATTTTTTTCCTGTTAAAACGGTGTTTCTGTTGTGTGTGTGTGTTTGTTGTGAAACTGTTGTGAAAAAGCGAGGTGGGAAGAGGGAGGAGGAGTGTTACTGTGTAAAACGAGGCAAGAGAAGGGGCTAATTCCACACACACACACACACGCACGGCACGTGCGCGCACCAATGGAAACACTTATCTGTCAGGATTTATTTGTACTTTTTTTAAAAGTAAAGTGCAGATTAATTTGTTTTATTTTCATTTTATAGATTATATTAATTATTTTTATGTATTTATTTTTGGGGGCTGTGGAAGGAATAATTTGAGTTTTCATTATTTCTTATTTGAAATGATGACTTGGTTTAAGAGTGTTTTGGAATACGAGCCCACTTGCGGAACGAATTATGCTCGTAATCCAAGGTTCCACTGTACTATTTTTATAAATCGATTTCGGAGATACATGAATCGCCACACAAAAGAATCTCGATACGTAACTGAATCCATTTTCTCCCACCTTGAGAAACTACAGTGCAAAACTGCTGTCCTTTAAAAAGATGAAAGAAATTGAAATATTCCAAGTTTTACAGCATTATCATGTTTAGTAATAAATAAGTGAGCAATGACACGCGGCTGGATTTGCGGTTAGACAAAGTGATTTTCTGTGTGTCTTTGTGTTCCTGGAGTGTGTTATATTTTATTCTGCACAGTGATTTATAATTCCAAAAGATTAAATTAAAGTTTTCTGACATGTTGAGCTTCTCACAGTAAACACAGTAAACATCACGAACGTCTCCGGACATCACGCTCGCTTTTAACAAACTCTGACTTTACAACAAAAACTATTAAATCTCCACTGCATGATGAAGCCATTTATTTGTAAATACAAACACACACACACGCACACACACACACACACACATGGATTCATCTCTCCCACTCGTCATGAACTCGTCTTAACACTCCTGCTCTCATGTGTGGAATTGTTTACGTGTTTACGTGTTTTCTGGGAGTAAACGTTGTACTTAGACTTAAAGGTTCCATATTTTACTATTTCTTAAACAGGTTAACACAGACCGCAGAACTCCTCCCAAAATGTGTGTGTGTGTGTGTGTGTGTGTGTGTGTGTGTGTGTGTGTGTGTGTGTGTGTGTGTGTGTTATTTCCCCATTAGAGAATGCTTTGTTTTATACCTCTTCTAAACATTGTTTATGTAAATGAGCTACGACTGAGCCACGCCCTCTCCAGAGAACAATAGATCTGAGTGTGGGGGAGGGGATGTTCTTATATGATGTCACATTAGAAGGGAAATTGTTATAATATATGTATAATGTTATGGATAATTGTTTTGTTTAAGCCCTGGCCAATAGGTTGGGGGAAAAAGGAAAAAAAAGAGCAAAAAGCAGTGAAGGTTTGATGTTTGAACATCTAGACGTGACAAAAAAGTGAGTTTTGCATAACACGGAACCTTTAATGTTGTGGGGCAAGCCTGTTCCTCCTGTTTTAACTTAAATGAGGGTTTACCAACAATTCAATCAACTCTCTCTCCGTCTCTCCCCCTCTTTCTCTATCGAGAAGACAGAAGGAAGATTTTAAATGGAACCTGCTGTAAATGATAAAAACCTTCACTACATCAATAATAACTTTACATTTTTCTTTAGCTAAAGAACAACACATGCAATAAGCTGTTACAACATAAGCAACACTGCTGTATTAAAAAACGAATGCGTAAACATAAACCCGGCGTCGCAGCCAGAACAACACAAAGCCAACACGCGACTTCTGACCAATCAGACGCGAGAACTGATCCGCATCTCAAAGCTAAGTCGTTTTTGCTAAGACACCTGACCGCTACCATGCTAACGTTAGCGCGTGCAATCCATCACGCCATTCTCCCTCGGCGGAGACGAAGTGCCGTCTGTCAGCTGATCTCCGAGTCATCTTTCCCGAATTAAGAGCGTGACGTTTCTCATCTTTCAGCGTCTTTCCTGCTCATTCCTCACGCGCAGCTCTTTGATGGAACGGATTTCAATTCGCACGTCATTCGAGATGAGTCTCCTCCACTTTGATCACGCTGTCCTCAAAGCAGGAGGACTGAGTCTCTAAAGCAAGCTTTTAGATCCATCATCTCCTGCGAGAGGCTTTCAGCAGCTCCGAGCGCCTGGAATGTTCATCTGGAGCTCAGGAAGAAAACGAAAAGAAAACAGAGAGAGAGAGAGAGAGAGGGAGAGAGAGAGAGAGAGAGAGAGAGGGAGAATGTTCAGCTCATCTTCTAGTGGCTCAGTCAACACTTTAAAACACACACACACACACACACACACACACACACACACACACACACACACACAGAGACACACACCTTTAACTTCTCTTTTGAACCCATCTGGAGCTCTTGTAAATCCTGATTTTTATCTTATTTTGCTAAAAAAAAAAAAAATCATTTAACAACAAACAGCTTATATTGTTCAATACAAACACAACTTTAAATCTGATTTAGTGTTTACATTTTTTAACAAAATTTAAAGATTGGGAAAATACAATTTAATTTTCCAAATTAAAATTGGAATAATACAACCTATTGTCTAATCACAAACACATAATGCAGATTTTTTTTTTTTTTTTTTTTTTGTGATGCACATCACACCAATGTGAAAAAGTTGTGGAATGTTCTTAAGTCATTTCTTCATTTTAGAGTTTAACGTTTAAAAGTTTACCAAAAAAAATGTGAATTGATTCTGAATCTAAAACTGACTCATCGATTTAATTAATTGATCTGTTTAACATGTGGTTAATTAAACTGGGCAGCTCTATTACAGACGCATTAAATCACAATCACTGATTATCATACTGATTAAGAAGTCTGAAATTTTAATTCCCAAACTCATAACACTCATAACATTTTCTGGTGTGTAAGTGTATTTCTGCGTGCACACGGAATATAAACGCTATTTGCATACGTAAACACGTCTTCAGTCACACTGGACTCGACATTTCTCTCATAACGAGGAGCTTTTGGTTCATAAAATACGAACATGACTCAAACTGTGTGTGTGTGTGTGTGTGTGTGTGTGTGTGTGTGTGTGTGTGCGTGTGTGTGTGTGTGTGTGTGTGTGTGTGTGTGTGTATCGATCTGCTGGATTAGTTTTTGTAATTCTCACACACATAGTCACATGATAAATGCTAGTCGATGCTAACGCGCGTTATTAAACCGAATCCTGTCGATCTCACACGTACAGAGTGTAAAGACAGAACGGCTGGACGTGTAATTAAATTAAGAGCGCGGGTGTGAAAGGAGACACGTCACACAGCTTCCCCGTGATTCATGACTCCATTTGTCTCTGTTCAAACTCTATATTTCTCGCTAGCGCGGCCGCTGCGCTCCCCGCGGAGTCCGGTTTATGTCAGTCGCCTGCTGCGGGGCGAACGAGGGAAGAATTACGGCGGCGGTGGCGGCTCTGTGAAACGACTTCTCCATCACTGTTGTCTGTAATTGAAGGAGCAGATGGACGACGACGCGGGGCCGCGTTTAACCGCCTCGCTCTCTGCTTGTTAATTACAGACTCCTGTTCCAGGAAGCAGTCGCGGTTACGGCGGGGGGAAAAAACCAAAGCAATCAGGAAGATTTCAGAGAAGGTATTAATCTCTGGGGATGTGGAGTTTTACTCGCCGCTCGTTAGGAGCTCGGATATACAATACTGCAGGTCTCAGTTCTGGATTCTGATTGGTCGAAAAGGTGTCGATTAGTTTCCTCTCACAGTAGAGCAGATTTCTGGAAGGAGTCTCCAGTATCAGAGGATTTAAAACTGTAACGTGATGATTTAGGCTCTCTCACTAACATGACATGCTGCAATTTTCGTTTTCTTTTTGTTGTTTTTGTTTTGTTTTATTAACTTCATAAAAGAGAAGCGAGACAGACTGGTGAGAGAAGGAACGTTTACAGCTGCTATAACGCATTTAATGCAACTTTCAATGAATAAAAAATCCAATTTAGTGTTCAATCAATTAAATTATAATTCAATTATTTATTCTGTTTGTGAGACACATTCGTCTCACAAACACAGACGGGTGAAATGATTAGTATAACAGTCTGTCATCTAAAAAATTGAAAGAAAACTCTAAAAAATGCATTTAAAAAATTACACTAAAATAAAATTTACAAAAAATTGACACATACAGTATATACCACAGAATGAAAGATGATGAAGAAGAATTCTTTGTATTGTAAAAAGGGCAATAAGACACATGAATATTGTGAACTGCTGCAGGTTACACAGAATAAAAAACTCAGCAGCTTCACCTTTTGCTTCTGATTTGCACTTTTTTTTAAAACAGTTTTTACTCCTTTATGGTGATGTTAATGTCATGAGAGAGATAAATAAAGAGCAGAACTACACTACCCATCAGCCCCGGCACATCACCTGTCTCCTTCACCTGTCTCCTGTCCCACCTGAGGAGCGTCTCACTGTCTCGCTGTCGTCCCTGTAGATGTTGCTGCGTGTCTCGCAGGCTGGGTTCAAACTCAATCTGATTTATCTCACAGTTCTGATCTTTAGGGCTGAGTGTGAAGTTCACACTGTTATCTAACATCGGATTTGTCTCCGTTCAGATCGGTGGTCCAAATCTCAAATTTTTGACCTAGCTGCACTGGTTGCCGTGGTAACAACGCCGGAGGCTCACATGCAGCCCGGAATTTCCTAATGTATTGTCCTGATTCTGTGCCTTAACTCTGGTTTGGTCTGTACTGATGCGTCCGGCACAGTGCTACGGGATCATCTCACTCTGTCCTCTGTCCACAGACTGTTGTTCTCCAGACGCTCTTCCTGAAAACGCACATAATTGAGCCGCACAAAAAAACCTCAATGGCACGGCTTTTACATACACATGCGGTATCTTCTGCGGACATCATGTGGACTTCCGTGTCAGAAGCGAATGACGTAATGGACAGTTTGAAATCCGATTTAGGCGGGTAGAGCGTCGGGACTGAGGCGCGTCTTCAGGAGTCCGATCTGAATCTGATTTCGAACCTCCTCTGGATGAGACTCAGATCAGATTTGCAAAAATCAGATTCAATATGTTTTTTTTTTTACCGTTCAGACTTATGAAAGCAATCTGATTCCAATCAGGAGACGCCTGAGATCGGATTAGGGCTGGCAGTCTGATTCTCATTTGTGCATCCTCAGCTTTTTGCTTTCGTGTGTGTTTTTGTGTTTCACTCGCCTGCGTCTCTTCTGTCCGTCATCGTCAGCGAATGAATCAATTAACGATAATGAACTTATATAAAATGAGAAGAAGAAGAAGAAGAAACGTGGTACGAGGGTGCAGAGGTCATCTGCACTCGGTAATTGATGTTGTAGTTTCAGATCAGATCCTCACACACACACACACACACACACACACACACACACACACACACACGGTTAGCTCCTCTTTTCCCTCAGACATCTCACACCTTCTGGAAAGTTCCTTCAGTTCTCAGGGCTGTAAATTAAAGCTCACGCGTGCTCATGAATGAATAAAACGCTCCTGTGTGTGAGATGAATGCTCTGCCATTTTTCCTCCTGAAGGGAAATTTCCTCTCTCGCACCTTGTTTTCCATCTCTCGCCCGGGCCATGACGTCGGGATTCCCCCCCGCCCCCCCCCCCCAACCCGTCCACTATCCCAGAATCCCCTGCTCAGACACCTTTGCCCCGTTATTCCTTTTTTCGCTCAGCACCTTAAAAAAAACAACCGAGACACAAAACCGGCTTTTATTCGGCGACGGGGCAGAGGGTCGAAACCTTTTCCTCCTTCCACACGTCCACGGCCGATTGGGAACGTAAATACGTCTGAGTGATGTTCCTAAAACACACGGAGGAAGCGGGAATTAATGATTTCTTTATGTACGCAGTCGAGGTCTTAAAGTCAACAGATCATAAATAGGCCGGCGTGTGTTTCTGGCGTGTTTTGTTATTCGTTCTTTGTGAAGTCTTTTCCTCCTCGTACAGTAATTTCGTCTCACAGATGTGTGGGCGCGTCCGAGGAGAGAATCTGAGTCAGCGCTTTATTCATTATTTTTAGCTTTTCCATAATGTCTGTCTGATCTGAAATCTGGATCTACGAGGGGCGTTCAAGTCAAACCGGGACTTTCTGATGAGTGGAAGTGATTGACATTTACACAAGACTTCGAGCAGAGTACAGTGATGCTCATGGCAGACGTCGCGGTGAACATTCAGCGGTTGGAACGTCTGATCACTGAAAATCAACTTGCAGAAGAGACGCGTCTACACACACACACACACACACACACACACACACACACACACACACTTCAGTGTGACGTACAGTACGAGTCAAATATGCCCATTTTGTCCACAGGTTTGATCAGCTTCATAAAAATAATGATAAGAATCTTAAAAAGATGTTTGTTTGCGATGATGTAAATTGAATCATTAAAGCCACCGCGACACTACGGCGTAACCAAGGAGAATAAAAATTCTATATCAGTGTATGAAAATATCGAAATCAAATTTAAATTAAAATTATACTAAAGTAAAATATGTGATATTATGCCTAAGAAATACTCATTAAATGGAAGTAATCACATTTACAGACTTTATTTATTTATTGTCATTAACACAGAGATAAACTGAAACAATAAAACTTCAAACAGTTTTTTGTTACTTTTTAAATTTGATCTCTTTATAAAACATTTATCTGTCTTTTGATAAACCACAAAATTAATGACAAACTAACACGGATTCCCCCCCCCCCCCAAACCCCAAAACCCCCATTACCCCCCCCCCCCCCCCCACCAGCACCAGCACCACATCTGCCCTGGTCTCTCTCTCGTTCTTTCTTCTTTGACCCTGACTGAACAGAGGGTCAGCGACCACATGTAAGTCCTTCCACATTACCGCTTCGCCGGCCCAGAATGCACCATTCCTGTCTTTCCTCAGGGCCTCTAATTCACATAAGTGATGTGGTCTCTTAAAAATAAAAATCAGAAGGGGAAAAAAAAAAAAAGGAGCGGCAGCGAGCGGGGGCGGAAAAACAACAGCCGGGGTCACTTTACTCTTTAATGCTCAAAGGCTTACAAATTTAGGAAACCGCTGATGCTTAACACCGTGGAAGTTTCCGCCCTTCTCCCTGCGACCCGCGTTCGGAAAGTTTCTGCAAGGCGTCTGTGCTGATCAGGAGTGCATACACACACACACACACACACACACACACACACACACACACACACACACACACACACACACACTGGGGGCATTCAGCGTCTAACATCGGCCTAATCTCAACCAAATGTGTGTTTGCTTTGGCATTGAGCCTGACACACTCGTTACACTTTGTGTGTGTGTGTGTGTGTGTGTGTGTGTGTGTGTGTGTGTGTGTGTGTGTGTGTGTGTGTGTGTGTGTTAGGGTGTAGTGGTGGTCTGTGAAAACTCCAAAGAGGAAGCAAATCTTACAGCAGACCTTCAGTTTAGTGTCACCTTTTCTGGATCAAGTTATATTGGATATCTGGATATTGTGTGATGTGTGTAAGCTCTGAGAAATTGTCTGTGTGTCTCAGTGTGTGTGTGTGTGTGTGTGTGGCAAACTCAATTTTTTTTGCTAGTATAATAATAATAATAATAATAATAATAATAATAATTGATTTCAGATTGAACAGTAATGCCAAAGATGGACCTCACCGCTGTGATGTGGAACAGAACCTCAAAACTAAACTCAAAATAAAATAAAAAACATTTTAAGACACTCTTTCCAAATCGCCATCATTTTCCCAGCAGGAATTTTTGGTTATTAAATCGTTACGGAAATGTTAATGTGACGACGATACAGATGTTGATAATAAGTTCTTTGATAAAATGTCGTGGAGCAACGATGACTACAAAAAAACACTGACGCTGCAAACGAGACTTCAAAACAACACTCAGTATATTTCTATCTCTCTACTCAAAAACATCCTGCTCCAACATTCATGCTCCTAATGCTAGTTTTATTTCCTTTGATTCATTAATTAAGGCTCGAGCTCAGGATTAAGGACTCTAAGATGGTGAGGACGCTAAACGCTAGCCTCGTCCACCAGGGAATCGTCTCCTCCGCCGGCGCGAGATGTGCACATGTAGCTCTTTATCATGTAGATCAAATTAAGCATCCGCCGTTTAGCAAACCGATAAACCAGGAAGCAACGGACAAAAAATAGCAATGTGAAAACTGGTTGTACAGGCACTTGTATGGGGCACTAAACATCAGATGTGTGTTCCTGCTGAAAGTGCTTCTGTGACTGGGTGTGAATGTGGGTGTGGTCAGGCAGCTGCTCTCTCCTCAGTACTGCGGACTGTACAGACCGACTCTCACCCACGCTGAGACACACAGTTAGTGTCATTAACCACTGGACAACACCTGGGACACGCCCAGTCACACACACAGTTAGTGTCATTAACCACTGGACAACACCTGGGACACGCCCAGTCACACACACAGTTAGTGTCATTAACCACTGGACAACACCTGGGACACGCCCAGTCACACACACAGTTAGTGTCATTAACCACTGGAC
>JAAGKR010004049.1:0-50073 GCA_011419295.1 Clarias macrocephalus
AATGACCAGCACGCTGCTCTCATCGTCACTTGCTTAGATTTAATGAGGGAAAGTAGCGCGGGCTCCCCCTACTGGAGCTCCAAAGTAAAAGACATTACTAGTGGATCAATGCATGATCAACCTGTCCAGGGGATAATGTGCATTACCTATTTGTATTATCCTTTTTTAAATCTCAGTGATACATTTAAAACAATGACACAATGACCAGTCACTGTACACATTTGTAAATAATCAAAAATTAAACACAATGAAAAAAAAAACAGGACACTGCAATCTCTGATTAAAGCAAAATTAACATGCATCAAAATGAATAAATGTATAACTGCCACATTCTAATATAACTACAACAATCTATCCGTCAACCAGAGCTCAGAGGGGGGTCTGGATCACTGGGAGCTCAGGAGCAGCATCTGTAGATCCAAACCATCATGAAGCAGAATCCAGCTGGCGTTGGTTTTTCTCTGGATGCCTCAAAATCCTCACAGAGTTGGTGTCTGCCTACTGGAGCCGGTTACAATCTCCAGATACGTGAGTACGGAAGATATCACTGACTTGTTTGCTTTTATACAAGAGTTCCACGACTATTTATTTGTTCCAAATACACCATTTATTATGAACAAACTATGATTTGTTTCTTCATTTAATTAGTTATTTTGCTCCACCAACACATATCCTCCCATGTTTGGCGGAACCATCCACAACTGGCGAGAGTTAGCAGGAGTTAGCAGGAATTAACAGGAGTGAAAGTAGTTTTAAACTCTTGCTGGTACTACGTAGCCAAAAGTAAAGAGGAATAAACCATGGAGATGGTGGACAGTTCTGAGAAACTTTCAAGATTTATTTTATATTTCAGCAAGAGTATCAGAATATCACTGAGGTGCCTCTTACAGCCGTCTACGACTCGTCTTTGACTAGGGCTCTGAAGAAGCGTTATGTTTCTGTGCCGAACTCAACAACAAAATGTGAGTTGCTTCAGGAGGAGATGAATTTAGATTTGGGAACAAGTGGGGTTTTGTATTTAAATATTGTGGGGTTTCAGCTCTTTGTCAGAGATTAATCGAATCCTCAAGGATTCTGGGTGATTTGATTAAAAACGATAAAAAATGTATAGCATACAATATAAACGTATATATTTACCCTACTGGCAAACTTTAAATGATTGTCTTTGGAATTGCCCATGAAAGTATGGTCTCTTTGTTCATGAAGAAAGGTATGTGCTGTGTAGGTCAGCAATAGTGTTAGCAGTGAGTTGGTGGTTCCTTCGGAGTTAAGTTGTAAAACTGTCCCTCCTTTGTTTCTCGGCGTGCTGATTTCAGATATGGATAGTAACAAGTTACATTTACTTCGTTACATTTACTTGAGTAACTTGAAAAAAAAAGTACTTCTATGAACAGTTTTACTGCACCATACGTTTACTTGAGTAAAAGTAGAAACACTACTCTTCCGCCGCTACTCTCGGCTATACTCGACTGTTACTTTTCTAACCATTTATTCTACACATTAGATAGTCTTTATTTTTGCCAGAGAAATGCAGCAAGTGGATCTACCATACGACTGTCACAACAATAATCACATGACTATGTTTGACCAATCAGTCACAGTAACAATAACCACATGTAGTCACATGAACACACAGAAACTGGCGACAGCGGAAAAAAACTTTAGCCGTGGTGGACAGCGCAAGAAAGCATAAGAAAATTGCAGAGGCATCTATCTCCAATACAACAACAGAAGAGGATGAACATCCATGGACTGATATACAAAGCATGTTTCGTTTAAACAAAGTGCAAAAGAACAGCTTCGTAATACGGTGTCCACTCTATCTGCCAAAACAGCCAGACATTTCAGCCTATAAAAACTCTACGTCTAACCTGAGGAAACATGTACGTTTAGCTGTTTTATTTAATGTTGCAATGTTAGAATATATAATTAGCAAATTAGCTACAGGCTAAAGAATATAAGTTCCTTAAATTTATGCTGGATAAGTAGTTAAACTAAATGTGGCTATACTACAATAGTTTGTCAGTGTATGCTCAGATTTAATCAATTAATCACCACAAATCCTCCTTTAATTAAGTTAACTTTAGCAAACGGAACTGAATGTGTTATGAGTGTATTTTCATGGCTTAATGCCCTGTAGTCTCATAGCCTTATATTGTTTCTGTAAACAAAGAGTTCACCCCAACAAAATAAAGACGTATACACAATTAATAGACTCCAACAGGAAACAAAAGTTCTCCTCTTGTACTGAACCATCTATCAGAAAGGCAAAACTCACAGATTCCTTCACTGGCTCTCGGCGGGTAACTCAGGCAACATTTGACAAGCTTGTGCTAACATTTGTATGTGCGGCCAACCAACCATTTTCTGTTGTGGAGACAACACCCTTCAAGACTATGATGGAAACCTTGCAACCTCAGTGTACAGTAATGACAAGGAAAACGTTATGTTCAAAAATAAAGGAAGCTGCAAAGAACATGAAGAGGATAATTACCAAAAAGCTGCTGGTCTGCCAGATAAACATATTTAGGAGTCACTTGTCACTGGATAGATGATACCTCTCTAGTAAGGCACTCTGCTGCATTAGCTTGTAGACCTCTTAAGGGCTCACACACATTTGATGTCCTTGCTGCAGCATTAGGATATCACATCAGGGTAAAAGTGACCAGGACAACAGCAGACAGTGGTTCAAACATCATGAAAGCATTTCAGTTATATGGTGAGGAGAAAGAGGAAGAAGCGAGTGATGGACAGGAAGATGGAGACTCTTCCCTTAATAGTTAGAGGTGGAGTATCAAGATGTGTCTGCTATTTTCAACGACAACACAGGTCTTGGGTACCAACTTCCAAGGCACCAAAAGTGTGCATGTCATCTACTCAATCTTGTATCAACAGTTGATGCCACTGCCACCGGAGTTGCCAGTAAAACATACAAGAGTCTGTCTCAATCTGGTTTTGCAAAATGTTATGCTGTGTGAAATAAAACCAGCAGGTCAACCCTGGCTGGTGAACCAATAAAACATGAATGCAAACTGCAGTTTCTCTGACCCAATCAGGCCCGTTGGAGCTGGAAAGGGTTGTGCGGATTCAGAAAGAGCAAGGACAAAAAGCAAGAACAAAAAGCATTTGCACAACATTAAAGATAAAGATGTAAGTTGACAGAACATCGATGCATCATTAATGTGTGAATCCGCTTGTCTTAAGTAACTTTGCAAGACTTAATGACAATTAAAAATGATATTAATCAAATTGTTTTATCGTATTATTTTGTAATTATTTGTGCATTTAACATGGACAGTGCACAATAAATACATTGTACTAGAAATACCTGACTTTTTGTATACACTTTTTTAAGGTTCAATCCTGCTAAAATGGGATTTTTGGCTGAATACACTTCAGTGATGAAACCTGTTGCCATGGCCCTTAACATCCTTCAAGGAGAATCATCTGTCCACATGGGCTTTTTGCTGCCAACATTTTACCAGTTGCGGGAGAGACTCAAGTAATCTTGCAAAATATGTAGACCTCTTGTTGATGCCCCGCGGGATGGGATCCAGAAACGTTTTGTAGACATGAAAGAGCCTGAGCTGATTGCAGCAGCAATACTCCTACCAAGATTCAGAACATCATGGACAACAGAGGGGAGCATCTTAAAAGCAGGTAAATGATTGATTATGATTATGAATTGTGTGCTAGTGAACACTGACATACAGTGAGTGACAAAACCAAAGGGTGGCAAGAAATAGAAGCTCAGGGAACTTTTCATGTCAAACATCAGCAAATCGGCAGGCTATTCAGTAGAAGAGTAAGAATAATACACAAACCTAAATTCTTTTGAAAAACATTTATCTTTCCACAGGCCTTGAATCCATAAAAGACATCATCTAGACAGAGTTGGAAGATGTTGGAAGATGAAGATGACTTCTTTGGATCAATGGGGTCAAGAAAACCAGAAGCAGGAGATCTGGAGAGGTACCTTTCATGTCCATCCACTGGAGGTATGGATCTATTGTATAGCTTTTCTCACCTTAAGAAGTTGTCACTCAAAGTCAACACAGGACTTCCTGCACCTGCAGCCTGCGAAATACTTTTTAGTCATGCTGGGCTCCTGTTCACTGCTAAACAATCACAGCTTCAGCGCAAGAACCTTGAGAACCAACTACTTCTGAAGCTTAACTGTCACTTCACTGAGTTTTTTATCCAAACATGCAAACACAGACACACACTCGCACAATTTATGTTAAAGCCCTCTTGTTCTAATGTTTTATTTATTTTATTATTTGGAAATGGCAAAATTTGTACATATTTTTTTCATTTTGTCTGGCTGCTTATATAATTAAAAAAATAATTAAATCGGACATTATGATAAAACAGTTACTCAGTACTTAAGTAGTCTTTTCACCGAATACTTTTTTACTCTTACTTGAGTAATATTTTGGATAACTACTTTTTACTTCTACTTAAGTAATGTTATTTTGAAGTACAGCTACTCTTACTTGAATACAATTTTTAGCTACTGTATCCCCCTCTTGCCAATTTACACTGCTGTCGGTCGAGGTTAACACTCATGCTGGCTCCTGGCACGGCGGAATTCCTTTCCATGATTGGGTTAAGCTTCCTACTGCTTTGTGTCACAGATGAGATAAGATTGTCAGGAAGTCACCACTCGGGCTAGGAGAGAAGTTCTGGAAAGTGACAGATTGATAGCTCACTTTGGGGTAGCCTGTTCATTCATACAATATTTAGACGGGGAGATGTTTTTTACATTTAATCCATGTACTGGAAAAACACAGATCACATCGAATGACTGGAAAGTGTCGAACCTGTTGGTTTTTAATTTACTTAAAAAAAAAGGAAGAATAATGAAGCTTTACCAGAGTGTTGATAAGACAAATCTATGGGATGAGATTGAAGAAATTCATCTCAAATAAAACAGCCAAGATTGTGTTGCGAACCTGAGAGTGTGAGAGCAAACCTAAGAAAAGACTTTTGAGAATAATATGGGAGACAAAAGCAGCACCTTTGGGGGATTTTACTGTGTAAGCTGGGGTTTGTAGGAATGACCAGAGGGGATGTTATGTGCGGAACGCTTTAAAAGTAAATGTGGTGTTTTTCTCACGATTCTGAGCAGTGTGTATGAGTGTGTAAAAATGTGTTTAGTTAATAATGAGATGTCCCTGATGAGCAAGCCGAGGGTGACAGTGGCAAGGAAAGAGATGGCAGTAGGACGAAACCTTGAGAGGAACCAGACTCAACAGGGAACCCATCCACATTTGGGTGATAACAGGAATTATACAACAACATCATGTGTGTTAGGCTGCTGGAAGTTCAGTATAACAGAAGTTGTCCAAGTTATCATTGAGTCCAGTTCAGCACAGGGATGAGTCAGCAGATATTGTACCTTAAATAAGGACAGACAGTCAGAGAAAAAAGGTGGAAAAATTAAAAGCACGCTGCTCTAACCGTCACTTGTTTAGATTTAACCTCAACATCCAAAGCAGTCACACAAAAACAAAAAAAAAAACAAACCACATGCTTACTTTCAACAAAGCAGCTCCAGATGGGATCACAACAAACATTTAAAACTTTTAACATAAAACATGAATATGACCAGTGGTGGCTGGTGCAAACAAAATTAAAATAAAACTTTTTAATACTCGACTGTAAATAGCCATTTATCAGGTGATTAAGCATCATTACTACTAGTATAAAATAAAGGTCTGACTCACATCGCATCCAGTCAGCAGCTCCGCTTTCCGTAAGAAGTGCTGGAAAAGACTCGTTGAGAATGGTCCAATCACATGAGCCCAAATATTTAAAAATAATATTGATTCGCTAAGAACAAAAGTGGGAGGGTTCGGGGCGCACAGTGCTGCGCCTGAAGGATGATTTGACAAAATCCAATCAGAGCTCAGCCTCAGGTCACATGCTTTTCAAAAAACGTACGTGCCTACATAGACACTCGTTTGTCCGGTGCCTCGCGTACACGAACATAAATGAACGTAATACATTTAAAAAAATTTTTATTGCAAATATTATATATTATATTATAATATTATATAAATATTATATTAAATTATATTAAGAAATACAGCAAAAATATTGTGACTAAATGACTTTATTTCATTATTAAAATAAATAATTATTATGTGAAATAATGACATTAATCAAGTTAGACACTACTGGCAACCAAATATCAGTCTCCATGTTGGGCTCTACAGCTGGACCATGTGCTTCCATGCAGCTACCTCGGTTAAACAAACACTTATAACATTAATAGAATTATAGAATCCTTAATATTTTACTACAACCATAAAGATAGAACTATTAATAACACATTCACAGTCTATGTAATGCTTTGTGGAGCATAATTAGCTTAAATAAGGACAGATAGTGAGGGGAGAAAGGTGGAAAAAATGACCAGCACGCTGCTCTCATCGTCACTTGCTTAGATTTAATGAGGGAAAGTAGCGCGGGCTCCCCCTACTGGAGCTCCAAAGTAAAAGACATTACCAGTGGATCAATGCATGATCAACCTGTCCAGGGGATAATGTTCATTACCTATTTGTATTATCCTTTTTTAAATCTCAGTGATACATTTAAAACAATGACACAATGACCAGTCACTGTACACATTTGTAAATAATCAAAAATTAAACACAATGAAAAAAAAAACAGGACACTGCAATCTCTGATTAAAGCAAAATTAACATGCATCAAAATGAATAAATGTATAACTGCCACATTCTAATATAACTACAACAATCTATCCGTCAACCAGAGCTCAGAGGGGGGTCTGGATCACTGGGAGCTCAGGAGCAGCATCTGTAGATCCAAACCATCATGAAGCAGAATCCAGCTGGCGTTGGTTTTTCTCTGGATGCCTCAAAATCCTCACAGAGTTGGTGTCTGCCTACTGGAGCCGGTTACAATCTCCAGATGCCTCGGGATGGGTAGATAAAGAAAAAACAGGTGGAACAGAATTAGCGTAGATGCCGCTCAGGAGATTAGCAGATATACTAGATAGGAGTGTGCATTTACAGTAGATATACTGGAGTATGAGGTTATGGAATGAATTATGCGTTTAAAGAGATTAATGAGATGTGTCTTGAGTCTACTTTTAAACTGGTAGACTGTGTCTGAGCCCTGAACACTGTCTGGAAGGCTATTCCAAAGCTTAGGAGCTAAATATGAGAACGTTCTACCCCCCTTTTGTAGATTTTGATATTCTGGGAACTACCAGAGTTTTGCGGTCTTAAGGAGTGCGGTGGATTGTAATGTGTCAGATGACTGGCTAGATATGTGGGAGCTAAATCATTTAGAGCCTTATACGTAAGTAATGCTAGTTTGTAATTAATTCTGAGCTGAATCAGTAGCCAGTGCAGGGATGATAGCATTGGGGTTATATGATCATATTGTGTCACATCTGGAACAACAAGCAAACAATTTTTCTTGTGTTTATGTCTTTGGCAAGTCATGGCAAGCATGTCATTTCAACCATCTTCACTTTCACCTGTATCTGAAAATCATATCATATCAGTATCTGAATGCCCCGAGAGGATCCTTAGTTTCATTTTACTGTGGTTACCAGAGCCCCGTCCGTTCTCACGTAGACGGCGGAGCTCTGTTTATTTTGTGTTATCAGTTTTCTTTTCTTTCCTTTAAGTTTCTAATTAATAATTCCACGCCATCTCCAAACTGGAAGGTCTTCCCGTGCGTATCACAAGTACTCTCACATACTCCTATTTCGTTGACCTAAAAATCTGCTAATAAAACATTTTTGGCCGTAAATCTGGTATTTATGAGTTTTATGTGTTTTTGAAGGCTTACTCAAAGATACTTAATACAACTTTTTACAGTATAGCATTTGTGTAAACCTTTTTTTCTCATGTTTAATTATGCAGTAAGATGAGCGACAAGATCTATTACTGTCACGGCGCGCTGGAGGACGAGGGACGAGTCTCAGCACACGTTACAATGACGTTCGCATATGTGGCTCGAAGTGTTCTTGTAGCCCGTGCAGCAGAATTCACACACCTTGTTGACACCCAGAAAAGACTTGAGGGTTTTTTTGCTGAGTATAGACATTCGATTAAATGAGATTAAATGAAATGGCCTGATAAATCGTGGAAACCCGAAAGATCGCCTCCTTTGGACACCTGTAGCGTTTCACAGGCTTTCGTCTCTTAATTCATGTTGTGTTACGTCTCCCTCTCATGTCACACACTACCCATCACATTCCCATGAAAAAACCGGAATCTGCTACGTTACTTTGGTATATTTAATAAATGTCTTATTTCTATATTATTACATCGGGACCGCGGCACCACCCAGGGTTCGTTAGCGGTATTTTGCAGTAGTGAAATATCTGGCTGAGAATAATTAGTTTTTCATCAGAAGATCAAGGAGGGTCTGTGGGGGTTGCTGCTGTTGAGTTATCAACATTTCCTCCTCCTATCTGCTCTTTTTAACCCCTTAACCCGTTAAAATCTACAGTCATCTATTCGGGTTGGCAAAGGGCTTTTATTTGATTTATAAAGGGCTTTTATTTGACTCGGGTTGTTGGAGGGATTTTAGTTGATTTATTAGCATCCGATATTTCTGCATGTTGCTGACTCTTGCTTGACCTCATCTCATACCTTTTCCAAGCTGATTAAACTTCCTAATCTTACTAACACTGCTTCTGTTTCAGAAAGCTGAAATGCCGGTGATCTGTCACTGGTTCATTTTGTTGTTGTTGTTTGTGTTTTATCATTTATCGAGTTAGTAATATTTACAGATCTGGGTGGTGAATGGAATTTATTTGATTTATTAACAGCTGATATTCATCATCGGTATATATCTCGATTATTATTGATATTTACTACCTCAAGAAGTAAATCTAACATCCAGGAGCATTAACAAAACATCATCATCAGCATTTACAAAAGATACCAAAATGGTGGCCCCTTTTTTACCATTACCAAAATAAATATACCTTGTGATGTCAGACTCTCGCTCCCGTCCACCATGCAATGGATCAACCCTACCTTTCATGCCTCTCAGTTATACAGTATGGTCTCCTGTCCGCTCTCCTGCTCTTTGATTCTTTATTCCCATGTTGTCATGCTTCTTTCTTCTCCACTCCTGCCAAACCAACACACACACACACACACACACACACACACACACACACACACACACACACACACACACACACACACACACACACACACACACACACTTGAGAGTCACTCACGGATGATTTCTTCCTGCATTTAAGGAAGGTTACCATGCAGATTTCCACCATCTAGACCCCATATATAATTGGCTGCTGCATTCTGGACTGACTGGAGCTTTTTTATGCACCTACTGTAGTTAAAACAGACAGTAAGGAGTTACAACAATCCAACCTATAGGTGACAAAATCATGAACTAGTTTTTCTGCATTGTCTAGTGACGATATATTTTTATATAGGCAATATTTCTGAGATGAAAGAATGCTATCCTGATAATATTATCTACATGAGCTTCGAATAAGTTACTGGATTCTATAATCACACCAAGGACTTTTACTGCGGCACATGATGAAACAGAAAGGCCATCTAGAGTAAAACTACCTATAATGGCGTGTATCACTCATGAACTGTGTGCACACACACACACACACACACACACACACACACACACACACACACACACACACACATCCTGAAAAAAAAAATGATAACAAAAATATTCTTTATATCTGGTGAACTTTCTTTTTTTTTCTCATGCAGTAACTCTAAAAAAACAAAAAACAGAAAGTGCTTCCTGGGTGTGGTTGCATGCATGTGTCTGTGGGTAAGCGCATGATTGACTTCGTTTGAATTTCACTGTAAATCTTCACACAATCTTCTGCTGTATTTCTCTCTGTGGATAATATTAGGTCACAGCTCTCATCACACTCTTTAATTCTGCAGCTGGTGTGTAACTTTGCCACGGTCTGTAAATACATTTGAATGTCAGTTTATTATATTACATAGTTGATCTGTTCAGCACTGTTATGACTGTTCTAATCACTTTGTGATTTAATTCCAACCTGATTGCCTAATATTATTCGGCTTCACTCAGAGAGAAATAAGCGATGGAGCATCGTGCTGGTGCGCTCTGGCCACAGGAGTGCAGTGTACTGGAATGATGATTTACCTTTAGGCAGAAAGAGGCTGGAGCTCAGGGATGTTACTCGCACAGATAATTGTTTTTAATATAAAAAATGGAGAAATTAGATGTGTGGCGTGAGAACGTGACAAGTTGAGTGTTCGCGTGAGTCTCACACTCAGTGTGTCAAAGTTGGCAGTTTTGCGCAGTAGTCCTGGAAGCACAAACACAACAAAACAACAACAACAACAACAATAAATATCTACAACTAGAGTAAGGTTGTCCTGGAGTCTGATGACTTTCTCATACATCTACAGTTTACACAGCTGATCTGAGAATGTTCACTGTGTGTGTATCAGTATGTACAGGGCAAGTGTCTGGGCTGCACCATGTACTGGATCTAATCTCACTCTAGAGACAGCCGGACTCTCCTCCTCACTGGAGAACACGAGAACCTACATACTGTACCCAGGTACCGCTGTCAATCAAACTCCCCTCCTGGTCAGAATTCGCTTTAGTTATATTGTTCCAAACCTGAGTACGCTTGAGTATCTACACACTCTACACACAGCAGCTGGCCATATTCAGCTAATTGGTTTACATTCCACCAATAAACAAAAAGAAAAAGAAAAAGAAGAGACTCACCTGTTGCACTATGCCTAATGTTATTGATATTTTGGAGACAATCACACGATATGGAGACGTCACAGTACACAAACATCCCAGACTTTGGGGCAGTCCTCACATCCCTGCCTGGTGTGAAAGCTTTGAGGGTTAAATGTTGTATAATTTTTGTTTTGACTATAAGTTATTTATAAGTTATTATTATTAATTATTAAGGGAAAGTATAGAATTAAAAAAGCCCAAATAAAAGTACTATGGTGTAATTATACACAAAACCACATCCGTATACCTCTGTATCCACTGGTGTGTGTGTGTGTGTGTGTGTGTGTGTGTGTGTGTGTTGGGAGGGGGTGAATAGGGGGTGTATAGGAGTGGTCTTTTTTTCTGTAACTTTCACTTCATTCTGTCAGTTCACACTCTGTGGATTTTCCAGCGCTCTGAGATGGCAGTGTGGTTTTTTTTGTCGTTGCTCACCGCAGTGTGTGTGGGATTGGATGGAACATATACAAGTGCAGGTGAGCAGGAAAAAGTGTGTTTGTGTTTGTGTGTGTGTGGCCCGTCCAGCAAAGGTAAAAAACACCCTGTGCTATAAATAATGTGATGTAAGACTACTCTTGTATATTTAGCTCACAGTAGAAAGGGTCAGTAGCTGGTTTCTACTGTAGGTTGCTAGCTATCAGCACTGATGTCGTGTCACAAGGTTGTTTGTTAGATGAAAAAGCAGATTTTTGTTTGGATTGTTTACGACATCTTCCCTGTTTATATGATTATTTGAATTTTCCCCGTTAGGCCACATTTCGGTTTGTGCACTGTGGTCTCGCACCTCCAGGGTTGAGGGTTTGACTCCCACCTCAGATCTGTGTGCATGACCTCAGTGTCTTCCCGTGCTTGGTGGACTTCCTCCGGGTTTCCTCCCACAATCCAAAGACATTAAGATCAGGATAACTAGTGTTCCGAAATTGGCAGTAGTGTGTGAATGGGTGTGTGATGTATGTGCCCTGCAGTGGATTGGCACCGTCTCCAGGGTGTACCCAGCCTTGTGCCCATAGTCTCCTGGGATAGGCTTCAGGCTTCCTTTGCCCCAGTATAGAATAACTGGTAACCCCTACGCCACTGATAATATAAGATCATTATAATTATAATAGTATATATTATACGTTAATATAATTTTTATATATTCGTATAATTGCTTTAGGCCCATTGTGGGATCATACTTAATGCTTCCTGTTTTGGGAATATTTCCAAAAAGGGTCAAAGTATAAGTTTATTATAAAGAATAAAGATGATAATGATGGTGTGGTGGTCATGTGAGCGGTCCAAGGTGTTGTCCGTGTTCAGGGACTGAACAGTCTGTGAGAAGCAGCTCCTCCTCATCTTCACTGTGCTGGCCTTCAGAGAGCAGAAGTGCTTCCCTGACTGTAACAGAGAGAAGAGTCGATTGTTCAGGTGACTTACGTCCCTCACTATTGTCCTGGCCTTGGTCCATCACCTCTTGCTGTAGGTAGAGTTCATCTGTGCTGCATAGTGCTGCTCCCAAACCAGGCTGTGATGCCTCTTCACAGAAAAAGCTCACTGGTGCTCATACCACTTATTCACTTACACCACTCCAGCACTGTTATTTCATTGATAAAATAGAAAGATTAAGTTTAGCTTTTCTAATGTATATCTATTGGTGCAGGTGTTTGTTTGCATTGAAACCAGGCTGTGATGCCTCCTCTCAGGAAGATCTTAGTAGTGCAGGTGTAAAGGTTCTTTAGCACTTTGAAGGTCATTTTAACATCCTTCTGACATTTAAGGTGGTAAAGACGTGTAGGCCTTCTTCAAGGTCACAAGGTCACCACAAGGTCACAGAAACCGTTTTAAAGCCATGCAGGCACGAGTCATTACATTATGTTCACCAAAGCAAATGTTTTCTATGTTTCCCATACTGTAAAACTTTTTATTATTATATTCTTATTTCATCTTTTATATTTCTTATTTAAATATTTTCTTTTCATGATCTATTTTACATTATTATATTCTTATTTCATATTCTTCATTTAGATACTCTATTTTTCTTTTAATTTTTATGTCATGGGCGGTTGTTAAAACATTTCACTGCATATAATGCAAAGTGCGACAGTATGACTGTGTATGTGACAAATAAAATTTACATTTAACTTTGAACACACATGAGACTCTGAGTCTACAAGAATGGTTACAAACCTAGGAGGACACGTTCGCCCAGTATCCTGCTTATAAACACCCATCTGGTACTCAGATCAGATCACAAACAGAAGAATCTGAAGCAGCTCAGAGAGACAATAGTTAAGAAGCTATTCTTCTCTCAAGATCTGCAGGACTTCTGTTGTCTTATTTTTAATTTAATTCTTTATAATGCTTGTTTTTCTTGAATTAGTCTCAGTGCCAAACAACCATAATTTCACTAACTGCTGTACCCTGTAAACCCGTGTCTATGACAAATAAAACTTCTGGATCACTGAAGTTACAGATTTGCAAAACGGACTACTAATTTGTCATTTTATTAAATTAGTGTTATTATATATATTATAGTAATATAGAGTTTTATTTGTCATTGTGCTGAACAGAAGTATGTAGTGATCTTGTCGTCACTCCGGCGTCTCTGCTGGTGGAGTATGGAGACCCTGCTGAAGTGAACTGCTCCATACTGAGTAAAGCTGTGACGCAATACATACTGGGCTGGGAGTCTAAATCATCACAACCGGATACATACACTGAGAAAAGTTTGATGTGGAAGGTGGACAGTCTGACAAATTGGGATGAAGTTGAAGGTTTCAAGTGTTACCTCACAACAGCAACTGAACAGTGTGTGAGTCGTGTAAATCTCACCATTTATAGTGAGTATCACCATCTCATAAAATCTCATTACTTTCTTATTGTGTGCACATTTATCATATTCAACATGGTTTACTGTGTGTGTGTGTGTGTGTGTGTGTGTGTGTTTACAGAGAGACCAGACAGTGTTGTTCTGAGCTCTGTGTCTAATGTGTGGATAGCGGGACATCAGACAGAGCTGAAGTGTCAGATTGAAAACGTCGGTCCTGGACATAAACTCAGTGTACACTGGAGCAGATCCAATCCAAAGCTAAACAACACTTTCACACTATTCAGTGAATCATCACTTTCAGACTTGGTAAATGAGATGAGAAATGTGAGCGTGACAGTGAAACTGAACGTTACGGCCAGACGTGAGGATGAAGGAGTGCAGTACAAGTGTGCAGCTGTGCTGAATCTGGACGCAGGTCCGGTTGTGTCTGAATCACAGCCAATCACCATCACTGTACACTGTGAGTCTGTAAGATTAAATGTAAACGACTATCAAACAATAATATTAGCATTAGACTATCTACACCATGGTCAAAGTTATCCCTACCTACACAGCAGCTAGCATTAGGAATAGTTCTACTGAAATCTTCTTTAATCTTACTGTCTGTGAAGAAGTTAGCTAAACGTAATCTCTCTCTCTCTCTCTCTCCCTCTCTCAGATAAACCGATTATTACAGGCCCTTTATTTACTAATGTATCACGAGCTGAAGGTGAAAGTCTGATGATGGAGTGCTCAGCAGATGGAAAACCCCGCCCTCATTACACCTGGACGTTACCTAATAACACATTCATCTCAGGTTCCTCCATCAGTATCAGTAGCATCCGTATAAAAGACCAGGGTCAGTACACCTGCACCGCTCACAACTCTGTGGGCCACGTAACCAGGACGGTGACTGTCAGAGTTACAGGTGAGTGTGAATGATGGGAAAATGTTCAAACTCTCCTGGTTCAACAATTAAGCAATAGCACATTAGTGGCGTTAATAGGTCATGCTAGGTTGCACAAGCCAGTGTAGTCTTAGTGTCGGTCCCAAGCCCGAATAAATCACAAGGGTTGCAGCAGGAGGGGCATCTAGAATAAAATGTGCCGAATCAATATGGGGATAAAAAAAAAAGGTTTTCCATACCGGATCGGTCGAGGCCCAGGTTAACAATAACAGCCTCAGGTAGAGTTGATCAGCAGAGTATGTGTGGAAATTGTTTGAGTGAAGAACGAAGAGAGAGAGAGAGAGAGTAATAAGGAAAGGTAGGAGCATACAGTACAGGGTTAAAATATAATCTATGAATGTTGGCATTATGACTGGTAAATGGAGAGAGCTAGCTAATATGACAGAGAAAGGTAGATATACAGTTAATTTATGAATGGACATTTGTAGACGCGAACAAATCATTGAAGTAGCTCATGTGTATTGTACAAAAATAGAAACTGCAGTGTACCAGATATCAATATTTACAATTATATACAATATTTTCATTGTGTAAGTGAATATATAAAATGTCTAAAGTCGGGTATATTGTTTGTGTGTGCTGGAGAAATCAGTCGGCCTCATCGATTTCAATGAATAAGTCCGGGAACACACTGATAGAAAATAGCCGTCCTGTATAATCTGGCTGGATAATCCTAATTTCGTGAAAATTCTCAACAATTCCAAGAATGTGGAAACCTTCGACAGAAACGTGTCTGGGATTCCCCTCGCAAACCTAGTTTGCCGTCTAAGTAAAGTCAACATCCGTGCGTATGTGTGTGTGCGTGTGTGTATGTGTGTGTCGTCCTACACAGTAACCTCCCCCCTCTCCTGTCGGGGATGATTCTTTTCAAAGGTAAATTGCAGGTTAATTCGTTTTATTTTTACTTTTACTTTCTATCAATAATATTTAATAATAATTTTTACTAATATTTTTGGGTTGTGGAACAAATCATTGGAGTTTCCATTATTTCTTTTTGAACAAAATGATGTCCGGGATTTTCTTGTGATTTAAAGGCACAGAAATTTTACGGTGAGATTCATGTCATTAGGCATGGTTATGGTCTTTGGCCACATGATGGCACTGTTGGGAATGTGTACAAATTTAGTCAAGCGGAGTGGTATGCTTTACATTGTATATTTGTGTCAAAGGTGTATAAGCAGTGGCGGCCGGTCAATACGGGGCGCAGGGGTGCCCCTCCCTTAAAGTTAGGCAGAGAAGAATGCTACTTTAACATGTAATTATTTAAAATAATAATAATGTATTTTAATAATGAAATAAAGTAATTTAGTCACAATATTCTGCTGTATTTCTTAATATAATTTATGTGCAATTAAAAAATATATAAACTGTATTACGTTCATTTATGTTCGTGTACGCGGGGCGCCGGACAAACGAGTGTCTATGTAGGCACGTACATTTTTGAAAAGCATGTGACCTGAGGCTGAGCTCTGATTGGATCTTTTCAAATCATCCTGGGTCGCAGCACTGTGCGCCCCGAACCCTCCCACTTTTGTTCTTAGCGAATCAATATTGTTTTTAAATATTTGGGCTCATGCGATTGGACCATTCTCAACGAGTTTTTTTTCCAGCACTTCTTTATGGCAAGCGGAACTGGCTGACTGGATGAGATGTGAGTCAGGCCTTTATTTTATACTGAAATTAAAATAAAAATTTTATTTGTCACATACACAGTCATACACAGTACGATATGCAGTGAAATGTTTAGACCACTGCCCGTGACTTTAAAATAAAGACTATTAATAGGAAATAAATATGAAAAACAAAATAGAAAGTAAGTTTAACTAAGAAAAAATAAAATATCTGTACAATACAAAATATACAATATAAGAAAAATATAAGAGAAAAATAAGAAAAACCTAGCTGTACAAGATAGAAAATATAGAATTGTGGAAATTTGTGTGGGAATGGAGTTGAACGTAAATAGAATGGAATGTCCAGGAGGTGTGCAAATATGCTGTAAAGTGTCATATTTAAAGTAACTTGTGTGCATCTTTAAGGTGACTTATGTGCATTATGTCCATGAGTGTGCAGTGACCACTAGTGTCAATGAATGTCCAGAATGAGTGCAAGAAACATGTGTGGATGTACTAGTAGTAATGATGCTTAATCACCTGATAGATGGCTATTTACAGGCGAGTATTAAAAGTTAAATTTAATTATTTTTTTTTTTTTAAAGGTGGCAGAGGTGAGTCTTGGTCTTCCTTTCCTGGGCCGGTCCGCATGTCAGCCAGTTTCTTTGTATCGCTTGATGGTTTTTGTGACTGCACTTGGGGACACTTTCAAAGTTTTCCCAATTTTTTGGACTGACTGACCTTTATTTCTTAAAGTAATGATGGCCACTCGTTTTTTTTCTTCACTTAGCTGCTTTTTTCTTGCCATATTACAAATTCAACCTCTTTGAATGAGAAGGTGTGTCCAAACTTTTGGTCTGTACAGAAAGGGGTTGTAAACATTAATGTTAAACACTTTGAGCATAACACAATATATATATACCCTACTGGCACACTTTAAATGATTGTCTTTGGAATTGCTCATGAAAGTATGGTCTCTTTGTTCGTGAGGAAATGTATGTGCTGTGTAGGTCAGCAAGAGTGTTAGTGGTGTGAGTTGGTGGTTCCTTTAGAGTGAAGTTGTATGTGGTAAAGCGAGAACCACCACTCGCTTACAGATGTGGTAAATGTTCTTAAAAAGGTGGTAAATGATGGCTCCACCTGCAATAGCACTTCAGTGCAAAGTGAAATTTATTTACAATACACAGGAAAATGTACAGTCCACCGGTGCAGTATATTTACAGGTGTGAAGACAAAACAAGGGAGAGGAAAAAAAAAAAACCCAAAGTAGCAAAAAAAACAAAAACAGCAAAATAATGGGGGGGGGGGGGGGGGTGGGTGGGTGGGGACAAATCCAAAAGTATCTACAATGTGTATCCACAATATACTGATGTAAACCACCATTGCACTTTCACTTCGACTTGGTTAACATGCAATTATTTGGAGTCTGGTCTCTTCTTTTATAGGCTAGACTCCACCCCTTCCTAGGACTTCTCATCAATGGGTAAATACAGTTCATACCGCCTTACTTTACTCTTGTTGCATGGTTCATTTTTAACACAAAAACTGGCATACATTTCACAAAAAAATAAAATAAACATTCCTTTACATCAATTCCATTTACTAAATGCATTTTTTTGAACAAACCCAAATTCAGGCATCCCTCCTGACATTGCATAGTGGTCTGGCCGGACGTCATAACTGCCCACCGCCCGGTCGCTTTGTTTGGCTGACTCAGTGTTGCACACCGGAGTGCCGACCCTCGCACGCCTGGTTACACACAGTAAACAAACAAAGACATTACAATACAAAAAAAAAAAAACATACGAGTGAGAAATGTTCGGGTTTATGAAAACTGGTGTAAAAATGTACTGTAATGTACACAATGTCCGTGTGCCAACGGAAGTGCGTGTGCACCTGCGCTGCCGACGGGAAAAAAACAGCAGGAGGGGAATGAACGTGATTTTTTTTCAGAGGTAATCGTGTGTGTGTGTGTGTGTGTGTGGGAGAGAGAGACAGCGAGTGTATGTGTTTGTTTGTGTGTGCGAGTGTGAGAGAGAGCGCGAGTGTATGTGTGAGTGTGAGAGAGAGTGTATGTGTGTGCCAGTGTTGTCCAGCGGTGACATTTAGGCCAGCTTTGTCACATTACCTTCCCCCTCTCCAAGCCGCGGACTGGCCGGGAACTGGGACAGGTAGTCGGCGATTACATTCTGCTTGCCAGGTCGATGACGTATTTTAAACTTGTAAGGTTGAAGGGCTACGTACCACCTCGTAACTCTGGCATTCTAATCTTTCATCGTTTGGATCCAGGTCAGTGCTCTATGGTTGGTTTCGAGATCAAATTCTCGGCCCCAGGAGGTAATAACGTAAGCTGTCAAGGGCCCATTTGATGGCGAGACCCTCTTTCTCTACTGCTGAATATCGGGTTTCCCTTGGCAACAACTTGCGACTGAGATAAGCAACAGGTTTTTCTTCTCCTGTATCTCCTTGTGCCAGCACTGCTCCGAGTCCTGTGGCGATTTACTGAGTCCTGATTTACTTAATAAGTCTGTCTGCAATCGAGGCAAAATTTTTCACAAATCTTCTGTACCAGCCCACTAACCCCAGGAAAGACCTCACCTCCTTCTTTGTTCTGGGTCTTGGGCTTCGCTGAATTGCCTCCACCTTGTCCACTTGTGGTCGCAGCTGGCCATTCAGGTGATAGCCAAGGTTCTTTCATCAAGCTTCCGGACGCGCCCACTCACATTTGTTTACATTCAGTGTTAATCCTGCTGCTTGTATCTTCTTTAAGGTCTACTGCTTGTATATGCTCAGGCCAGGAGTTACTGTGGATGACTACGTCATCCAAATAAGCAGCAGACCATTCTTCACAGCCTTGGAGAGCTCGATCCATCAGCCTCTGAAACGTGGCAGGTGCCCCATGCAGGCCAAAAGTCAGGACAGTAAACTGGTACAGCCCCAGTGGGGTCCGAAATGCTGTGTATGGTCTGGAGGCTGGATTAAGGGGCACCTGCCAGTAACCCTTGCACAGATCCAGGGTGGTGATAAACTGGGCTCACCCTATTTTCTCCAGCAGATCATCAATACGTGGCATTGGGTAGGCATCAAACTTTGATTGGGCATTCAATATACGGAAGTCGATGCAGACACGCAGGGTCCCATCCTTCTTTGGGACGATTTCCATGGGACTGCTCCATTCACCCACCGAGGGCTCTATTACTCCTAGCTCCAACATCATCTTGGTTTCCTCCCTTAGAGGTTCCACCAGCCTTTCAGGTACACAGTAGGGCCGTTGTCTTGAAGGTGTTGGGTCGGTCAGGTGTAAGACTTGCTGCATCATTTCGGTCCGCCCAGGCCTCTGGCAGAACAAAACAGGAAACTGGTTCAGAAGGTTTTATAGCTCTTGTCTTTTTGGTGGTCCAAGTTCACCACCGACGGGTTGTCTCTGAGCTCTTATCTCCAAATTATCATCTTCTACGTCTTTCACCTTCTGTACCAGAAGAGATGTCTCTGGCGCCTTACCGGTCGACTCTTTTGGTAAGTTCACATGGTAAGTCTGTTTGGCTTTACCTTTGTCAGGGTGATGAATCTTATAGGTCACCAGCTACATCTTGCGGACCACTGTGTACGGTCCTTGCCACTTGCTAACAGTTTGTTCGATGATGTTGGTAGTAAGAGTATTACTTTTTGCCCCGGCTGGAACTCTTGAAGCCTTGCATGCTTGTCGTACCATTGTTTTTGAGCTCTTTGTGCCTCTTGTAGGTTTCCTTTTGCTTGTTCCTGGTATTGCTCAAGTCGGCCCCTCATCTCCAGCACATACTGCACTATGCCACTCCCCTCAGCTCTAGATGCAGGGTCTTCCCAGGCCTTTCTTAGTAGGTCCAATGGCCCCTGGACTTGCCAGCCATAGAGGAGTTCGAATGGTGAGAAACCGGTTGAGGCTTGAGGTACTTCCCTGTAAGCAAAAAGTACAAAAGGCAGCCATTTGTCCCAATCACGTCCTGTGTCTGCAACGAACTTACATAGCATGCTCTTCAGGGTTTGATTAAACCTCTCCACCAGTCCGTCTGTCTGTAGATGATAAGGGCTTGTTCTGATGGCGGTAATGCCCAGCTGACGGTTCAGTTGCCCCATTAGCCGTGAGGTAAAATTGGTTAACTGGTCCATCAGGATCTCCTCTGGGATGCCTACCCTGGAAAAAAGTTGAACAAGAGCATGAATAATTTTATGTGTGGTAATGGATTGTAATGGGAAGGCTTCTGGATACCTTCTAGAGTAATCACTGACCACCTGGATGTACCGATGTCCTGCACTACTCCTTGTGGGCCTACAATGTCCATGGCAATGCGTCTGAAGGGAGCAGAGATCACAGGGAGAGGATGCAGGGGCGCTTTTCCTCGCTGGGAAACAACACTGGTCTTTTGACAGAGGGCACGTGTTGCAATATGTCTGTACATCAGTGAATAGTGTGGGGCAGTAAAAGCGTGAACTAATGCGTGCATATGTTTTCTGCTGGCCAAGGTGTCCAGTCCATCGGACAGTGTGTGCTAAATGTAAAACAATTTTACGGCAGCAAGTTGGAACAACTAAACGCATCACATCATTTGTTTGCAGATACAACACTCCATTCAAAGTTTCTAGGGCCCTTAGTCCTGCCCTGCAACAGACTACTGTCTAAGTCTGGCAGAGGCTGCAGACCTGCCTTGGCTTGTGCCTGAGTGACAACTGGACATGACACATTACCCGGAGCAAACAGAGTAACAACTTCACCATTCTTGGTGGTTTGTAACAGTTCAGTTAAGACAGGTAATATTCGACCCAGAATCATATCCGCTGGCATGTTATCAGTTATGGCAACATTTAACAGAAATAATTGATCATGTACCTTGACATTATGCACAAAACATGATTTTAACAATGAAATAGAACTGCCAGTGTCCAAAAGAGCCTGTAACACATGTCCGTTAACCCTTACATCACACACATTTCGACTCTCCTCAACAGAGTCCCTCACTTCTCTAGGAACATTACAAAACCCAGTCAGTTTTGCTTTTCGCACAGGACACCCTGATGCTTTGTGACCTGGCTGCTAGCAATAAAAGCAGATTAAACCTTTACTCTTGTGTAGTCTTTGTATGAATAGTATGGCCTTTCTCGGCCCCAGAGCTATCAGAAGCAGCATGTACAGTATCTCTAGGTGGTTGAGTGCGTAGACCTCCACGGTGAGCTTTGTCACATTGTAAAACTGTCTTCCCTTTGTTTATCGGCTTGCCGAATTCAGAGATGCGTAGTAACAAGTCACATTTACTCCGTTACATTTACTTAAGTACTGTAACTTTAAAGAAAGTACTTCTATGAGCAGTTTTACTGCACCATCCTTTTACTTGAGTAAAAGTAGAAACACTACTCTTACTCCGCTACCTTCAGCTATACTCGACTGTTACTTTTCTAACCATTTATTTTACACATGAGATAGTCTTTATTTTTGCCAGAGAAATGCAGCAAGTGGATCTACCACATAGCTGTAACAACAATAATTACATGACTATGTTTGACCAATCAGCCACAGTAACAATAACCACATGTGGTCACATGACCAGACAGAAACTGGCAGCAGCGGGAAAAAAACTTTAGCCATGGAGGACAGCAAAAGAAAGCATAAAAATTGCAGAGGCATCTATCTCCAATACAACAACAGAAGAGGATGAACATTCATGGCCTCATATACAAAGTATGTTTCATTTACACAAAGTTCAAAAGAACAGCTTCGTAATACTGTGTTATCAGAAACAATCTGACAGCAACGGACAAATCTAAACTGCGTGGTATGACCAAGACATTTCTTCACGAATTGAGATCCACTGAAAACACACTTTTTAGAAATACAGACTGTATTAGCAGGTGATGACTAGGGTACATATAAGAGAAAAAGCTGTGAGAAGCTGTTGGACTTTTGATATGAGAACGAGGTCTAAATGGAGCTCGAATGTGCACGCGTATCTGGTATCCAAAGAATTGAAACTGGTGGTTAAAGTCATCGATAACAGAGTTGACAATGTTTTAAAGTTAAAAATTTGTTTCAGATGTGTACCCAATGAGATAAAGAGATTGGAAGAGATTCTGGGTATTATTAGATCTGTATCTCATTGTACACACTAAAATGAGCTTGTGCAAACAAAATTACATGCAAACGACCAGTCATTATTTTTTGTAAGTGTGTCAATGTTTTAAGTGAAAACCTTTAAAAGAAAATGTATCAAAATGTAATTATCACATTTTGATCAGAAGAGCAAGGTGGATCTGTGGGGGTTGCTGCTGTTGAGTTATCAACATTTCCTCCTCCTATCAGCCCCTTCGTTATCATCTACAGTCACCCCTTTGGGTTGGCAAAGGGCTTTTATTTAATTGTTACAGTAAATGCTTGATACTTGTCTAATACAATTGTTGTATTTTGGCCGGCGGATGGCTCCTCTACAAAATTGCTCCTGGTTCCCAGTTGAACTCATGTTGCTGACTCTTGCTTGACCTTGTACCTCTTCCAAGCTGATTAAACTTCTTAATCTTAGTAACGCCGCTTCTATTTCAGAAAATTGAAATGCCAGTGTTCTGTCCTCTGGTTCATTTAGTTGTTGTTGTGTTTCATCATTTATAGAGTTAGGAATATTTACACACTCTGGGTGGTGAAGGGAATTTATTTGATTTATTAACAGTTGATATGCATCATCGGTATTGTTGTTATGAACCATGATATCGTTTAATGATAGATGGTGGTCGGGAACCCTGTGAATCAGACACAGATACGAAAGGCATCAGAGTCTCGATTATTATTAATATTTACTACCTTAAGATGTCATTCTAACATTTCAGTAGCATTAACAGCAACATCATCATCAGCATTTCCAAACAGGCTATGACTTTTTTTTTTTTTTTTTTTTTTTTACAAAAATTTATAATAATAATTAAAAAAAAAACAATCAGAAAAGTTGAAAAACCTTTGAAAAAACAAATGAAGAAAAGTTTGCAAAACCTCGCTTAAGTAGCTCAGAAGTTCTTCTCTCGGGGTATGATGATGGTAATGATGAGTCCATCTGCTAACGGACTCGACCACTGTGCAAGACAGAAGCAGATCGTAGTTTCTCTCTGACCCCTAACACAGGGTAGACCAGAAAGCCATGCTTACTGCCAGAAACATTCCACTGACAACCCTCTCGCACAAACTTTCACCACACTTCATTGGCCCCTTCACCATTACTAAAATAATGAAACCTTGCGACGTCAGACTCTCGCTCCCCTCCACCATGCAGTGGATCAACCCTACCTTTCATGCCTCTCAGCTATACTGTATGGTCTGTGGAGGATTAAATGTTGTATCATTTTTATTTTGACTATAAGTTATTTATAAGTTATTATTATTAATTATTAATAAAAAAGTATAGAATTAAAAAATCTCAAATTAAAGTACTATGGTGTAATTATACACAAAACCACATGCGTATACCTCTGTACCCACTGGGGTGTGTGCGTGTGTGTGTTGGGAGGGGGTGAATAGGGGGTGTATAGGAGTGGTCTTTTTTTTTCTGTAACTTTCACTTCAGTTTGTCAGTTCACACTCTGGGGATTTTCCAGCGCTCTGAGATGGCAGTGTGTCTTTTCTTGTTGTTGCTCACCGCAGTGTGTGTGGGATTGCATGGAACATATACAAGTGCAGGTGAGCAGGAAAAGGTGTTTGTGTTTGTGTGTATGTGTGGCCCGTCCAGCAAAGGTAAAAAAAAAACACCCTGTGCTAGAAATGTGATGTAAGACTGCTCCTGTATATTTAGCTCACAGTAGAAAGGGTCAGTAGCTGGTTTCTAGGTTGCTAGCTATCAGCACTGATGTCGTGCCACAAGGTTGTTTTTTCTGAAAGCTGATTTTTGTTTGGATCTTCCCTGTTTATATGATTATTTGAATTTTCCCTGTTAGGCCACATTTTAGTTTGTGTCACAATGAACTGTGCTGTATGTGAGGCACACAGTGGTGTAGTGGTTAGCACTGTGATCTCGCACCTCCAGGGTTCAGGGTTTGACTCCCACCTCAGATCTGTGTGCATGACCTCAGTGTTAAACATTAATCCACAAGTCGCTAAGGAGTTGTAGCATGAGTTTATAAGTCGGGCTCTAAAGTGGCGAACCATGATGTATTTTTGATCTGAGCGTGTGTGTTAAGTGTGGGTAGGAGAGACTGATGGGTAGGACGAGCTCATAACTGTTGTGGAGTTTTGAAGTAAATGTGCTTTATCTCACACACACACACACACACACACACACACACACACACACACACACACACACACACACACACACACACACACACACACACACACACGACATCTGACAATAACGTAACTCCACCGTATCAGCGTATCACACACACACACACACACACAGTATCAGTGCATCACACACACACACTCTTACACACACATGCATACACAGTATGACGTGCTTCAGCGCTGTTATTTCAGCAGAGAAAATATAAACTAATTATTATTATATAAACTAACTATATATCGGGTTCCCCGATGTATGAAATGTAAAGATATCATTGAAAGACTAAGTTCTGACCAATTTACAGACAAAACCTTTCTTTTATTTATATAGAAATGGTTTACTGGGGAAAATATTAAATAAGTATTAAATGTACAGACATTTAAATAAGAATAGTTTACAAAAGTATACAAATATAAAAAGATTGAGAACAAGGAAATGTAGAAGGATGGGTGGGGACACAGCATGACTGTCATGGCAAAGTGCAAAATAGATGGAAAGCTGTGCAGATACCTGCAGGTAAAGTGGATGCAATGACAGGCTGAGGTGGTTTTGGTTGAAACTGCAAATACATGTAATGAATGAATATTTATTCTATGTAATACACTTACATATATTATGTAAGTGTATTACATAGAATAAAGGGCCTCCAAGGTGTTGTCCGTGCTCAGGGACTGAACAGAGAGCAGAAGTGCTTCCCTGACTGTAACAGAGAGAAGAGTCGATTGTTCAGGTGGCTTACGTCAGAAGAGTCGATTGTTCCTGGCCTTACGTCCATCACCTCTTGCTGTAGGTAGAGTTCAGGTCCCTCTGTAGAGTTCATCTGTGCTGCATAGTGCTGCTCCCAAACCAGGCTGTGATGCCTCTTCACAGAAAAAGCTCACTGGTGCTCATACCACTTATTCACTTACACCACTCCAGCACTGTTATTTCATTTGTAAAAATATTAAGTAATCAAAGTAAAAATATTCATTTTAGCTTTTCTAATGTATATCTATTGGTGCAGGTGTTTGTTTGCATTGAAACCAGGCTGTGATGCCTCCTCTCAGGAAGATCTCAATAGTGCAGGTGTAAAGGTTCTTTAGCACTTTGAAGTGCAGTTTAACATCCTGCTGACATCTAAGGTGGTAAAGACGTGTAGGCCTTCTTCAAGGTCACAAGGTCAGCGACAAAGTCACAGTTTTAAAGCCATGCAGGCACGAGTCATTACATTATGTTCACCAAAACAAATGTTTTCTATGTTTCCCATACTGTAAAACTTTTTATTATTATAGTCTTATTTCGTATTTTATATTACTTATTTTTATTATTTTCATATTCTTTATTTAGAATACTCTTAAAATTTTTATGTCATGGGTGGTTGTTAAAACATTTCACTGCATACCATACCAAATCAAATTTAAAGTTCTGACAGTATGACTGTGTATGTGACATAGAATTTACATTTAAATTTGAACACACATGAGACTCTGAGACCAAAAGAATGGTTACAAATCTAGGAGGACACGTTCGCCCAGTATCCTGCTTATAAACACCCATCTGGGACTCCAGTTGGATCATAAGATTTGCAGGACTTCTATTTTATTTTTAATTTAATTCTTTATAATGCTTGTTTTTCTTGAATTAGTCTCAGTGCCAAACAACCATAATTTCACTAGCTGATGTACCCTGTATACCCGTGTACTGTATATGACAAATAAAACCTCTTGATCACTGAAGTTACATATTTGCAAAACTGACTACTAAGTTTGTTTTATTATATATCTTATATTATTATGCTGTTTTATTTGTTATTGTGCTGAACAGAAGTATGTAGTGATCCTGTCGTCACTCCGGCGTCTCTGCTGGTGGAGTATGGAGACCCTGCTGAAGTGAACTGCTCCATACCGAGTAAACTTGTGACGCAATACATACTGGGCTGGGAGTCTAAATCATCACAACTGAATACACAGACTGAAACAAGTTTGATGTGGAAGGTGGACAGGCTGACAAATTGGGAGGAACCTGAAGGTCTCATGTGTTACCTCACAACAGCAACTGATCAGTGTGTGAGTCGTGTAAATCTCACCATTTACAGTGAGTACCACCATCTCATAAAATCTCATTACTTTCTTATTATGTGCACATTTATCATATTCAACATGGTTTACTGTGTGTGTGTGTGTGTTGTGTGTGTGTTTACAGAAAGACCAGACAGCATTATGCTGAGCTCTGTGTCTAATGTGTGGATAGCAGGAGATCAGACAGAGCTGATGTGTCAGATTGAAAACGTCGGTCCTGGACATAAACTCAGTGTACACTGGAGCAGATCTAATCCGAAGCTAAACAACACTTTCACACTATTCAAGGAAACATCACATTTAGACTTGGTAAATGAGATGAGAAATGTGAGTGTGACAGTGAAACTGATCATTACAGCCAGACGTGAGGATGAAGGAGTGCAGTACAAGTGTGCAGCTGTGCTGAATATGGACCCAGTTCCGGTTGTGTCCGAATCACAGCCAATCACCATCACTGTACACTGTGAGTCTGTAAGATTATTATAGTATTTGTAAACATTTAACAAACATTAGCATTAGCACTAGCCACACCGTGGTCAAATTTATCCCTAATTATAGAGCAGCTACAGTTTTAGGCATTAGGAATAGTTTCACAGAGATCTTGTTTAGTCTGACTGTCTGAGTAGAAGTTAGTATCTGTAAACATCTAACAAACATTAGCACTAGCTACACTGGGGTCAAGGTTATTCCTGACAATACAGCAGATAGTATTAGGAATACTCAGGCATTTACTCATCATCTATGCTATATACAGGGTCGCGGGGGCCCTGGAGCCTATCCCAGAAGACTTAGGGAATGAGACTGGGTACACCCTGGACAGGGTGCCAATCTATTGCAGGGCACACACACACACACACACACACACACACACACACACACACACACACACACACACACACACACACACACACATACATACACTCCCACACTACAGACAATTTTGAGAAAGTCAATTAGCCTAATCTCTATGTCTTTGGACTGTGGGAGGAAACCAGAGTACCTGGGAGAAACCCACCGGGCATTGGAGAACATGCAAACCTCATGCACACTGAGATGGGAATTCAACCTGGGGAGAATCGAATACAGACCCTGGAGGCAACAGTGCCAACCACTACATCTTCATGCCACCGCATTAGGAATAGTTCTACTGAAATCTTGTTTAGTCTGCCCGTCTGTGGAGAAGTTAGCAAAAGTTAGCAAAAGTTAATAATTAGCATTTAAATTCTCTCTCTCAGATAAACCACTTATTGCAGGCCCCTTTATTTACTAATGTATCACGAGCTGAAGGTGAAAGTCTGATGATGGAGTGCTCAGCACATGGAAACCCCAGTCCTCATTACACCTGGACTTTACCTAATAACACATTTATCTCAGGTTCCTCCATCAGTATCAGTAGCATCCGTATAAAAGACCAGGGTCAGTACACCTGCACCGCTCACAACTCTGTGGGCCACGTAACCAGGACGGTGACTGTCAGAGTTACAGGTCAATATAAATGGTGCACTGATGTGTAGAATTATGAAAATAATGTATAACACTTCCTACCACACTGGGAATATGTCAGTGGGTTTTTCTTTACACTTGACATGTAACAAATATTAGCATTAGCACTAGCACTAACTACACCAAGGTCAAGGTTATCACTGACTGTACAGTACACCTGCAGTGCCCATAAGGTCCATAGTTCAGGTAACTATGACAGTGAGAGTTACAGGTAAGTGTACTTTGTGAATGTACACTCCAACTTACCATAATATCTAAAAGTTTATATATCATCATAACCATCCTTAAGCTGAATATGAACTGTCAGTAATTTACTGTCATTTCTGTTTTCTGTTTTTTTGTTGTTGTTGTTCCTTCCTCTCTCCTTTAGCTGGGCAACCTCCACTCAGTTCTGTCTGGGTAATGGTTGGTTTGCTAGCGGTTGTTACTACAGTGTTGTGATCATCTTTGAGTGCTGAATGTCTTTCCAAAAGAAACACGTGGATTATTCTACATCCAGACGCATCGGCAATCCCACAGGAACAACAGCTATGTGGACAACAACGCTGCAGCACAAAGCCAACTGTAGTGTATAGTGATGTTAAAACCTGTGTAGCTAACCCTGACTCCTGTGTATCTAATGCTAACCCTGACTCCTGTGTATCTAATGCTAACCCTGACTCCTGTGTGTCTAATGCTAACCCTGACTCCTGTGTATCTAATGCTAACCCTGACTCCTGTGTATCTAATGCTAACCCTGACTCCTGTGTATCTAATGCTAACCCTGACTCCTGTGTATCTAATGCTAACCCTGACTCATGTGTATCTAATGCTAACCCTGACTCATGTGTGTCTAATGCTAACCATGACTGTTGTGTATCTAATGCTAACCCTGACTCATGTGTGTCTAATGCTAACCCTGACTGTTGTGTATCTAATGCTAACCCTGACTCCTGTGTGTCTAAATGCTAACCCTGACTCCTGTGATCATGATATATTCTCTGAAGAACAAATAAAGTTTAAGGATTCATTAAACTACTTTATGGTTATTGATCTTTGAAACCGAAGTATAAAATCTCAGGCCTAACATTTGTGCGGATTTGTTGTTGTTTTTCTGCTCAGCAGTTTTCATTGTGCATGTGGAGGTGTTTCAGCAATAAAAGATGGCAAATGGGCCAACATCATGGCCTCTACAACCTCTAATTGATTCTTATGAACAGTTACAGTTATATACACAATTTATAGTTAATAAAGATATACAATACTAATACATAAATTACTGTCTGTTACCCACAAAACAAGGGTAGAGAAATGAAGATGAGAGTGCAGGCAGGGTGTAATGGATAGAGAAGAGTAGCAGGGGTGATCTGTGACAGAAATGTATTGGCCAGAATGAAAGGGAAAGTTTACAGGACTAGAACTCCTGGTAGTGGTAGTGAGACCAAAAATGTTGTGCGGTTTGGAGACATTGCCGCTGATGAAAAGACAGCAAAGCTGGAGGTGACAAAGCTGAAGATGCTTTATTTGCTTTTAGAGTGACAAGAATGGACAGGTTTAGGAAGGAGAATATAAGAGGGACAATGCAGGAAGGACTCCCTTATGGAATTTTATTTTTATTTTTATATATAATGTGATATATTAAATAATACATTTCCATGCATGGGAAAATAGTGCTTATATTTATTAATATATTGCAATATATGAATGGCCCATGTATGGATATATATTGCAATGAAGACAAAGACCATTATATTTATACTTTTAATTGTTCTATTGAAACATTATTGAAACTTTATGAACGTTTAAGAATTATACAAACACTTTAACATTGTCGGTGTGCTATGATTAATGCCTATAAAGTTCATTTTGTTCAAACTACATTAAGATATAAGCATATTGTAAAATAACAATATAAAGAAATATACAGATTCAATCACATACAATATATTATGAAGGATATACACACAGTATATATATACAATTCCTTACGTATTTTTCAATATATGGTAATATATTAATACAACATATTGTTCTGTATATTATGAATGTATTTTTTTCTGGAAATTTATTAGTATCAGTTAGTGTAGCAACGATCTTTTCAATTTACCAGTAGATCAGAACACTAAATCATTTAATATATTGACAGTTAGTTTATAGAGAAATTTGAGGAGGCTAGATTAAGATGTTTGGAAATGTATAGAGGAAGGATCCCTAATGGAGAAGAACAATAAGAAGACACTAGTCGTAGTGCTGTTGTGCTGAATATCACACAGCTGTGATGTTGTGATATGCACAAGGGCACAGCCTGAGTACTGAAGATATCACCATATGACCTTTAGTGTGATATTACTCTAGTGTGAGTTCCACAAACAATATTTATTATAAACAGATTATGATTTGTTTCTATATTCAACCAGTTTTTTTTTTGCTCTGCCACACATATCATTCCTCGTCTGGCGGAACTAACTAACTGTGACTGACAGAGCTGGCGACAGTGTAACTAACAGGAGTGAAAGTAGATTTAAATTCTTATCGGTACTGTGTTGAGGAGAATAAACCATGGAGGTGGTGGACAGTCCTGAGAAATGTAACCCTAACCCGAACCCTAGGTTAACTAGTTAATAATTCCAAGGGTTCACATACTTTTTCCACTATCAATTTGAATGTAGAATGAGTGTGTTCAGTAAAGATATGAAAGAGTAGAATTTCTTTGTATTAATATTTTAGGTACATTATATTTGTCAATTCCCTTGACTTAGATAACGATCAAATCACATTCTATGACAAATTAAAGCAAAAAAAAAAAAAAACCATGAAATTTGAAAAGACTTTTTTCTTGCCACTGTAAAATAAAAATGGTTTAAATCAAACTAAAAAGGAAAAAATCCAACTTAATTGAAAATTTAAAAGCAGTCATATTGAATATATAGAAAGTGTAACTACAGTATTTTTTCAGCATATTTATGTCTCTATTTACAGTACAGACCAAAAGTCTGGACAAACCTTCTCATTCAGCGAGTTTTCTTTCTTGTGTTCTTTCTTGTGTTCTTTAGCCCAAACGCGTCTCTTCTGCTTGTTGCCTGTCCTTAGCAGTGGTTTCCTAGCAGATCTTCTACCATGAAGGCCTGATTCACACAGTCTCCTCTTAACAGTTGTTCTAGAGACGTGTCTGCTGCTAGAACTCTGTGTGGCATTGACCTGCTCTCTGATCTGAGCTGCTGTTAACCTGCGATTTCTGAGGCTGGTGACTCGGATGAACTTATCCTCCGCAGCAGAGGCGACTCTTTGTCTTTCTTTCCTGGTGCGGTCCGCATGTGAGCCAGTTTCTTTGTAGCGCTTGATGGTTTTTGTGACTGCACTTGGGGACACTTTCAAAGTTTTCCCAATTTTTCGGACTGACTGACCTTCATTTCTTAAAGTAATGATGGCCACTCGTTTTTCTTTACTTAGCTGCTTTTTTCTTCCCATAATACAAATTGAACCTCTTTGAATGAGAAGGTGTGTCCAAACTTTTGGTCTGTACTGTACATCTAACAAACAATAGCATTAGCACTAATGGTCAAGGTTATCCCATACTATTCACAAGTAGCATTAGAAGTAGCCACTGCGATCTTGTTTAGTCTGCCCGTCTGTAGAGAAGTTAGCTAAAGTTAATAATTAGAATTTGTATTCTCTCTCTCTAAGATAAACCACTTATTACAGGCCCATTCCTGTCCATTATTACAGATTATTACAATGTGTAATGTGTAATCTGCGGCTTTGTAATACAACTGTTGTAGACAACTTTAGGATATAATAATTTATGTGTATCTAATGCTAACCTTAACTCCTGTGTATCTAACCCTTTGGTTTTAGATTCATAAAATAATTTTACTCACTGTAGATCATGATATATACTAAGTTTATGGAAACTGAAGTATAAAATCTTAGGCCTAACATTTGTGCAGCTTTGTTGTTTTTCTGTAGAAGAAAGAAGGTTTCTGTAGTGAGCTAGACAAAGAGGTAGAAAGTGTCCCAAAGGAAGAATGTTTGGTGGTTGGAGCTGAACTTAATGGGCATGTTGGAGAGGGGAACAGAAGTGATGAGGAGGTGATGGGTAGGTATGGGATACTGAACAGGAATTTGGATGGACAGAATATTATTGATTTTGCAAAAAGCATGGAAGTGGCAGTGTGAGTGCGTATTTTAAGAAGAACACGGGGTGTCATAGGAATGATGGAAGATGTTTCTTTTCATTATCACCAATAATAAGAAAACACATTTATATCTCCAGAAATGTATTTATTAACTTTTATGATTACAAACTAAGAAAATATATTTAACCATTATGATGATAAATTACAACATAAACATCTGGCACAACCACTTTTTCTCTCAGCAAGGTGGATGAAAACAAATGCATACAAACAGAGTATCCATTCAATCAGATTGTCTTTTATAACAGGTGGCTCTGCATCTTCCTCATCATCATTCACCTCACTACTTTCAGCATCAGCTTGGTCACTGTAGCTCAGCTGTTCTTTATCATCATCATCTTCCTCCTCATCAATATTACAGCATCGTTGTAAAACTGTGACTATAGTCTGTATAAATACATACATCAATAATTTATCTGAGCATTGTATATTAAAATGTACTTCAAAATATGTTCTTTGAAATATTCCTTTTCAACCAGCAAAATGATGAGAAAAACAAACATTTTCAAGAAATTTAGCAGAATTAACCCGGAATGTCAATAAGTCATGTGACCCATAATATTTTATAAGCAAAGGATTGTGGTAAATTCCTTTATCTGGCCTTTAAACTTCTTAGAATACTGACTCACCCCAACTTCTCACTTAGTCTGAGATGATAAAAGGTAATAACAAATCATAATGATGAAACAAAAAACATTACTGACTTGCATTAACAGAAAAATAAATCAACCCAAAAAACATTTTCATCATGAATAAAAACAATTTTAAAAAATGTAAAAAATTATCCATACTACAATAATACACTAAGCCATCAATGGCCACTAACTTTTTTATTGCTGTATTTATTTGTTGTATTGTTGTTGAGAACAGCTAGAGGAGTGTTTTCAGAGACAGACAGACACTGATATTTAACATGCAGTACTGTATAAACAAAAAAAGTCCAGTAAACAATAATTAATGAAACAAAGTCAGTGTTTGGTGTGACGATGCTTTGGGGACTCTTCAGTCTCGGGTACAGTACAGTTTGTGCAGTTTTATAAGGAAATTAGCTATTAAGTTCTACTCAGCATCACAGTTCTACTGAGGTCTTTGACTGTCACACCTGCTCTATTTTGACATGCAAAAAAAAAGGCTGCTTTCATTTTGTTTTTGGTCTGAAAAGTGGTTGCTTATAATGTTCTACTGTCTATTATGACATACAAATATTTTTCCGTAGCATTTAAATTTTGTGGGGGAATTTTGACATTTGAAAATCAGAAACATGGCCTCCGAGTGGCGCAGAGGTAAAAGTGCTTGCTAGTTTGAATCCCGGAGTGGTGCTGTAATCTCTCGCAGCTCTCTCAGAGGGGAGGGATGAGAAGTACTTAGTGCTCCCACATTAATCACGGCTCTACAGCCAGTCAGGGGTGTGTGTGAGCTCACGCAACGGAGGGAGCGGATAGCGCTGTCCTCCGAGTGTGTTACGCCGCCTCCAACGGTGCGCGAGCGAGCAGTTCGAAAAGATGCGGTCGGCTGGCGTCACGTGGTTCGGAGGAAACACGTGATAGTCTTCGGCCCTCCCGGCTGAGTGGTAGTAGTAGCCTTAATGTGGGAGCCCCCTAGTGACGGGGAGGAATTGGACATGACTAAATTAGGGAGAAAATCGGGGAAAAATCCAAAAAAAAAAAAAAATCTGAAACATTTTTGTACTGAATCCATACCAAAATCATAAAACAATGTTTTGTAAAAACTATAACAAAATAGCACAGGGTGCTTTAGACTTCTGCAGAGTACTATAGGCTGTTTATTTCACAAATAATTTAATTTTCATGTGTTTCTGCCTGTTTTAAACAGTATTTAATAAAAGTGCTTGTGTGGCTGACATGTGGCTCCACCCACCCCTAATAAACTGTATATATGAATGTTAAGAAGAGTTTAGTACTCCTGTTTATATATTGCTCTGTCCACCATTTTGGAAATTAAACCACATCAGTCTCATTTCCCTAACCTAAAAAAAAAAAAAAAAACATTTTTCTTTATCCAACCACAGATAGCAATGTGAGCAGTAGAACACTTGAGGGAGCTCTGTCACAGCAAGATCAACACCACTTACTGAGTTACTGCGTTAATGTTTCTAACCTGGATGGGATTATTTTCACACACGTTTGTATTCCACAGGAAGTTGTTAATGATTACACTTTTTATTTACCCCAGAAGGATCATCTTCTCTTCACTTCCCTTACAGCAGCTACACACACTCGTACCGTCACCACTCTCTCTTTTTATTCTCTCTCTTCAAGTTAATGAGACAAGAATAATCACAGCTTCTTACAACTTCTTACTGAGAAACTAAACTCCACAGTGAGAACCTACAGTTCCAGCTTTACCTCTGACTGTTACACAGCACTCACACTTGAGACTCCTTACAGCTCCTAACATGCTCTTTGTCTGAGGTAGTGACGTCACTGTCACACACGAATCACACATTTATAGCCCCAAATCACTACAGCATTAATTACAGCAATTAATAACACTTTTTCTTAGAGATAATAACTCACCTCTTAATATCTGTTGTCATTTGGTGTACTTGTAACGTTCAGCTTTGTTATGAAAAGTTTGCATGTTCTCCCCATGCTTAGTGGGTTTTCTAATGTTAAAGCTCAGAGGAACTGCAGTCTCTGTTTGAGCTCTTTGGGGCTTGCCTCTACATGGACGTCTGGATTTCCACTTCGGTTTTCCTGAGCATTCTCTGGATGAGACAGACAGGAAGTTGTGTAGCGTTTAACAGAAATGCTTTTTTAAAGCATTGACATTATACATAAAGTAAATAATATTATTAAAGTATTGATATAAATCTACACTACTGTCAACACTACAGTAAAGAGAGAATAATCAGCAGCTTCTCACCAATCAGAACACAGCACTGGAACAGCACGGCAGTGTTTCTAGTGTTTCTGTGACCTCTGTGAAAACTTTCTGGCCTAGATGTAGTGAATCAGACAGACATTGTGTGTGTGTGTGTGTGTGTGTGTGTGTGTGTGTGGTCAGTATGTCACGCTGCCACCTCCCAAGACTCCTTCTCAGACCAGTCCACACGCTGTTCAACACTTCTCGTTCCCACACTGTCATGCTTTTTTTTTTTGCCCCCAGCCTTCCACATGGGCCCCACATCAACACCACAACCCACTCACCCCACATTCATACCTGAGATTCATTCATGAATTATCTTTTACAGCATGTAAGGAAGCTCAGCCTGCATTCCAATTGTTGCATACTCTCTAGCCTAATTCTCTCTTAATTGTTTTCATGGGCGTAGGTTTTTCTTGCTGTCTCACGTTCCCCCTTTTGTCTTGCGAACTGGGTTTGTTGCTGAGTTATCTGATAACATGGACTTGATCTCTCACTCTCACTTTCTAGGCTTTGACTCAGCTAAACTTCTAAGTCTTAAAAACAGAGAACAAAAATATTCTCCACATCTGGTGAACTTCCTGTTCGTTTTATGCTGCTACTGAAAAATAACAGGAAGTTTTTTCTGGGTGTGGATGCATGTCTTTCGGGTAAGTGCATGAGTGCTTATGATTATAAGAAATCCATATTTCCTTGCATAATACTCTGCCACTGCCCTCACTCACTCTTTAATGCTGCAGCTGGTGTGTAACTTTGCTGCAGTCTGCAAATACATTTGAATGTCAGTTTATTTTATTGTTCTGATTGTTGATCTGTTCAGCACTGTTATGACTGTTCCAATCACTGTGGGAGTTCATTTCACCCAAATTAAGAGAGAAAGAGAAGTGAGTAAGTAACTTGCTACAATACACACGTGGCCACACATTGAGGCCACTTGGGAACAATGACTTGACTTCAGAATAAAAGGAATTTATTGCTGCCTCAGTAGAAAGAGGATGGATGTTGCTCACGTCTTTCACAGACACTATAATATGAAAGCTTGAGAAATTATAAGTGTGGTGTGAGAGCATGTCAAGATTGTTTGAGTCTTACACTCGATGTAACCCACCCTTACAATTCTCTTGGTTTAAAAATGTTATGAAATCCCTCATACGAGTTCTGAGGAGACACTCTTTGCATGGGAGGGTGAATTGGTGATGGGTCTACTAGATTATTGAATTTGGGTGTGGGAGAAATGAGTCAGCCAAATTCAATAATCTAGTAGACCCATCACCAATTCACCCTCCCATGCAAAGAGTGTCTCCTCAGAACTGGTATGGGAGGGTGAATTGTATGCCTCATCAGTTTCAGTGAATCAGTCCGGGAGCACAATGAGAGAAAATTTCTGTCCTGTAAAGCTGTCCTGCTGGTGAATAATCCCGATTTCTGAAAATCCTTAACAAAAGAGAATTCACAGTCCAATACAGTGGAAAACTCTGACAGAATGGCGTCCAGGATTCTCCTCGCAAACGTAGTTTGGAGTCTACTGTAAGTAAAGTCAACATCTGTACATGTGCGCGTGTGTGTTTACAGTATGTGTGTGGGTTCTCATGTGTTAGTTGTCCTACACAATAACCCCCTTCCTCCGTGTCTCCTGTCAGGAGTGATTATTTTCAAAGGTAAAGTGCAGGTTAAAGTTTGCAGTCTAAGTAAAGTTAACATCTGTGCGCGTGTTTGTACATACGTGTGTGTGAAAGTCTTCCTTCTCAATAACCCCGCCCCCTGCTCTCTTGTCTCTGCTTCACACACATAGCCCAATTTTTTTCAAAGTTAAAGTGAAGGTTAATTAGTTTTATTTTTACTTTTAATTTATATTAATAATTTTTATATTAATATTTTTGGGTTGTGGAACTAATCATCAAATTTTCTAATGAGGATATTAGCTCTGAAACAAAATGGTGTTCAGGATTCCCTTCGTCAAAATTTAAAGGCACAGAGAAAACATTTCAGTGTGAGATTCACTTCCTTAGGTGCGGTTACGGTTGTTAACCTACGTTAGTTAGTCATTGGTATGCTTTATATTGAATATTTGTGTCAAAAGTGTATAAGACCATTCATCCAAACTCTTTTCTGTTCTGGCATATTCTCAAAATATTAAATATATTCTGGGTTTTTAACACATTTTTGTTGACTACATAACTCAATATTTGATCTGTCATAATTTCAATGTATTCAGTATTAATATACCTGTACAATGGTAAACAAAATGAAAATAAAGAAAAACAACTGAATAAGCCTTTTTACTGTGGCTCTCTGTGTGCCTGAGCTTCCACTGGGTGATCGAGGTCAAGACCCAAGCATAAGTCAGCTGTCATTCAAGTCCTACTCACTCTTAAAAGCAACTGCAAGCTTTTTATAGCGAGAAGGCGACCACGTGAGGGTAGCTGATAATCTGCAGTCAGCCACAGTGAATTTTGGTAACAAATCCTTGTGGTGAAGCTGTCCATGGTGCTGAATGCATGCTGTGTACTCTTCGAATGAAAAGCTATTGGTTTGTGTGATGCACTGGATTTAAGCCCACCGTCACATTGGTCAGTGAAGGCTCCAAGGACCCAACCTGTTACTGTTATACATCTATACACTGTGCCACATTTTGTTGCAGGATGTAGTCAGAACAAGGAATCAGCCTTGTACAGCCTTAAGAAGCAATGCCCATCAAGCTTGTCTGGCATTCACAGTACCAGTTTGTGGCTGCAGCTGCCAGACAGCCACTTCAGCTGCTTCACTTTCAATTCCAGACTCCTGCTGCCATACCCAATAAGGAACCAATCAGTACCTCATCATTTAGACCATGATGGTGTGTAGCCTTAAGCACCAGCTATTTCCTCCAACTGCTGTGTGGAAGCAGTGCAAATATGACGTCAGCGCACTATGCAAGCAAGGCTTTAATACCCAGTGATAGTGGGCAGGAGTGACTCAATAATAAGGAGACCTGCTCTGGGGCAGCTGGGGAGGAGTCTGTCACGGCCATGTTTATATATTGCAATGTACCCTGGGTGTCAGAGTTTGAGTCCGGTTCTTTTGGGGATCTGATAATATGGTCTTACTTTTGACCAGGAGTTTGTAGAAACACATTAATGTTTATTTGGTCTTTTTTTATCTTGTCTTTTTGAAAGCAGTCTAAGACACTGAAAACATGGCCTTGACTCGTTCTTGGCTAGTTCTGGTCTTGGACAGAACTGGTCTTGATTCATAGTGACAACACCCTAAGAGAAAAAAACTGCCAGTGAAGGAGGTATGACATATCATTAAGGATAGTAAATTTAAACGATCAGCTGTCCCACAAGAAGACTTTAAGACTTTAAGTCACCCTGAGGCACAACATATGTCGTCAAACACATATCTAAATTATAAGAATAGAGACAAACCTATGAGGAAACTTTTGCCCATAATCCTGCTTACACAGATCCATGTGGTATGCTTACTGGATCACAGTAGTGGTTATTCTGATAATAAGCAGGCCAATATGAAGCAGCTTATTTGCTATAGTTTCTCTTATTTCTTCTTCTGTAATAGGAGATATTGTAACAAACCACCTTACTATTATTAAAACAGTAAGTAGCTGTTAGCAGAATCAGGGTAGGGTAAGGACCACCAGAGAACAATATTTCCGTAAACAAAAGTGTATATACATTTATTACTCAGTGCACACCATTCATTTCCCTTATTACACACATACATACATACACACACATAAAAAGTCCTTTGTTATCGACCGCGACCGATTAGAGTCCCCGAACTCATTCCAAAACAAAGTTCATATGAAAGCGACACCGTCCCGGGACGCGCTTCGCTCCGTTCCCGCTGTCCTCTGTGCGCACGTCCCCTTTAATGGTGGACGCCGAAGATCCCCTCCTTACGAGCGCCGCCCAATCACCACACACGATGCGCTGACACGCCAGGGAAGAAGATGCAGGAGGAAGAGATAAACAGCCAGAGAGCCGGAGAGAGAAACACATTCAACGGAATTCTGGAAGCCATTGATCCCCCTGTGACTTTCCTTGACGAATGCAGCAATCATGAATTTTAATGTCCGACTGATTTGTTCTGTGATGTTTGTTTGGGGATGATAGCCTGTGGTGAGCTTTTGGATCACACTCCACTGCCGGCGTGAACTGCAGACCTCTGGCAGAAACCAGGTAAGCTGGCGTGCCCCACCGTGTTCTCTACCTGGGATAGTGTAGGAACGCTGGCTAAAATTAATCTGTACGCCTGCCTCCGTTAAAAAATCCAACCCTAGCACACAGGGGAGTGTAAGGACACGGTCCTTCATAATAAACAGGCAGACCTCAGACACTACTCCCTGTAAGGAGCATTGGGCATGCAGTTTGCCTATTGTAGCCTGTACTAAGCCATTAGCCAGTGAGAATGACTGCCCTCTTGCTGACTGCCACTTTTCGGTTGGTTTCTTTATCCTCTACCACAGGGTCTCAGTTATAAGGAAGAAGGTGCTGCCTGTGTCAATGACTACTGTACAGGGAACATGGTTTAAGGTGAGCTGTACCATCAACAGAGCAAGACCAGCCTGGGCAATACTGAGGCTGGTGGGTCTTTTGCCCTCCTTCATCTGTTTAGGTGCTGGGACGGGGTTTTGCCTTTGCCTGAACACTTTGGTGGCGTTAAAATCCCTCTCTACCAGTGTTCCTATTCGCACTAGCTCACTTGTGGTGGTTACGGTGCTCCGTAGCAGGCTGGCAATGCGAGGATTGCAGTTCCTCTGTGTTGCTTGCACAATCTCTCTCTCCGTCATCCCTGGTTTCCACCTTAGGCAGAAGGCACAGTATTGAAAGGCAAAGTCCCTTATGCCCTCATCAGAATGCTGGATCCGCTCCCTCAGGCACTTCTCAGCCTCGACTTAATAGTCCTCAGTAAGGAATGCCTTCAGCAGGGCAGATTTAAATGACACCCAGCTCCTGACACCGTGTTTTTCTGCTGTCCACCAATCTTTTGCAGTGTGGGAGAGTACGGAGGGGAGTGTAGCTAGTATTTCCCCATCAGAGAGTGGATGTAAGGCTAAGTATTCCTCGCACCTTTCCACAAAACTGATGGGATCTTCTCCATCAGTACCGCCAAACCTGCTGAAATCCAGCTTCACAGGGGCCTTGAACGTAATAGCATGTGAACAACTATTCAAAAAGGGTGGATGTGGAGTGTACCCCGACCGAGGGAAAGGAGTGGACATAGCGGCTGGTTGCACTTATCATGGCCTTCAATTGTGAGTCTCGCCTCTTCATGCACTCTACCACAGACTGAGCTACATCATTTAGCTGCTCCTTACACAGCTTTTTTACCATCTGACATAGTTGTTGCATCTCTGCTTGAACATTTTCCAGTTTCTGCTGGCATGTTAACATGTCTGTTTTATGGTTGCATTGTAGCCCATCCATCTGATCCGACAGCTCATCCATTCGCTGGGAGAGTTTATAGTCCAGTGCCTGCAGAGCAGTTTCTAGCTGGCTAAGGCAGGTTGCCAGCACCAGGGAAATGAAGCTTTGATAGTCCTCGGTGTCAACGGGTGGAGGAGGTGGAGACAGCTGTTCCTCGTTGAGCGGTTGTTTCACCCTCTTGCCAACTTGTGGGCCCTCGTCATCCACCCCGGAACCTTCCTCATCCTCCTAGTGTCTAGATAGAGGTAGCTAAGGGTGTTAACAAGATCTTGGATGGGGTCACGTCTGGTCACGAAAGGGCCTGCTGTGAAGCTGTGAGCTAGCAACCCTTCCCCAGCTCGTGCATCTGACTCGGCCATAATTTACCTTACTGTAATTTAAATAAACAGGTTGATTAATCAATACTCTGAGTGAGTGTACTTTCTTTTGTGTGTGTGACGGCGGACCCACCGCCCACACGGCACATAAACACACAGCTTTGCGCTCAGGTGGAAAACAATGCGCGTTCAGCACCTTGGACAGCGACAAGAGGGCGGGGCATCGAAATGAGCCACGGCCAGAAGCTCGTAATCCTCTACCCTCCCGCAGTCACTGGTACACAATAAAAGAAAGGAGTTCCTGGGACACCTGTACGAAACAAACATTCAGCAACAAACGATGCTACAACAGCTCACCCAGGGACTCCAGACGGCCACACAGGAACTTGTACATCTGCGGCAGCAGCGATCACGAGACGCACCCCTCCCCGACCCCCGCAGGGAAGCACAACGGCTCCTGACAAAGCTGACGCCCCATGACGACATAGAAGCGTTCCTACAAACCTTCGAAAGGACAGCCGAGATTGAGGGCTGGGAAAGGGCAGAATGGAGCACAATATTAGTCCCACTACTGATGGGAGAAGCACAGCGAGCATACTTTGCGCTCACCGCCGAAGAAGTGGATGATTACGACAGCTTAAAGGCGGAGATTATGGCTAGATGTGGACTCTCAAGCGGACAGGCAGCAATAGATTTCCAGCGGTGGACGTATAACCCTCAGACCCCCCCACGCGCGCAGATAGATTGACTCATGAAGGTCGCTACATGCTGGTTACAACCAGACCTCTTGTCAGCAAAAGAAGTCACTGAGCGTGTCGCGATCGACAAACTACTGCGCTTCCTCCCCAGGGAAGAAAGAAAAGCCGTAGGGATGCGCGGGCTGGCTTCCGTCCGAGACGTAATGGAAGTATTAGAGTGTGCACTAGCAACACTCTCAATGACACCAGAAAAAAGGAGATTCCCAGACAGGAGCCCGCCACGCTATCTGCCACCCCACCGCCAGGAACCAGCTCTGCCAGTGAGGCGCCCCGATACTCCACAAGATGAGCCCATGCCCACCGAACCAAGCCTGAGTAGGGCCACGTCCTCACGGGGACTTTGGGCAGATAGCCACACGGATAACGGCGCCCCAGCACCCACACATTGGGTCAAGGTCGGCGGAGCACCACTTTCAGCGCTGATCGACACAGGCTACCCAGCGCTACTTGCAAATTCCTAGCCCGCTGGCCGGGCCCCTACACGATAGTAGAAAAGGTCAGCCCGGTGAACTACCGACTGCAGCAACCGGGTAAGAGAAAACAAACCGAAATATATCATGTTAATCTATTAAAAAAGTGGGTCGAGCCGATGCCGCGTATGTCAGCACTTGCTGTCGTCATCCACAGAGAAGAGCAGGGAGCTGATAAACTATGGAGAAGACGTAACGAACACACAAAGACAGGATCTAAACGAACTGGTGGACCAGTTCCACGATGTGTTCTCCACGGAGCCGGGACTGACTCACCTCGTACGACACAAGATAAAAACCCCGCCTGGGAAGATAGTACGGCAGAGACCGTACCGAGCCCCGGAAGCCCGTCGTCGCTTAATTGAAGCGGAAGTACAAGGTATGCTGCGTAGCGGGGTCATAGAAGAGTCGACTAGCCCCTGGTCCAGTCTCATAGTTACGGTACTGAAGCTCGACGGTTCCCTCCGTTTATGCAATGATTTCAGAAGACTCAATCAGATCTCAGAGTTCGACGCGTATCCCCTTCCACGAATAGACGACCTGATAGACCGCTTGGGAAAGGCACGGTTCGTATCCACGGTGGACCTCACAAAGGGATACTGGCAGGTGGCTCTAACGCCAGAAGCAAAAGAAAAGACGGCGTTTAGCACAGAAAACGGACACTGGCAATATCGAGTCCTTCCCTTCGGGCTCCACGGAGCGCCAGCCACGTTTCAACGCCTGATGGATATCGTGCTACGTCACCATCGCGGTTATGCAGTGGCGTATCTAGATGATGTAGTCATTCACTCTGCTGACTGGGGAGAACATCTATACCATCTAAAGAATGTGCTCAAAGAGCTGCGAAAAGCGGGCCTAACAGCAAACCCAAAAAAATGCCATCTCGGACTCACGGAAGCACAATACCTGGGTTATAGCATTGGTCACGGCCTGCTGAAACCACAGGACAAAAGGTAGAGGCCGTTCGGAGCTACCCGCGACCCAAGACAAAGAGACAGGTACGTGTGTTTTTGGGACTAGCAAATTATTATAGAAGATTTGTACATAACTTCTCCTCTGTCGCAGCACCCCTCTCTAACTTACTTAAAAAGGGACAACCAGAGAGAGTCCGGTGGACAGACAAAGAAAAGACGGCATTTAATCAGCTGAAGGCCCACCTCACTAACTCACCTGTATAATAATAATGATACTCTGATGGCCCCCACGTTGGGCACCACTGTAACAAACCACCTTACTATTATTAAAACAGTAAGTAGCTGTTAGCAGAATCAGGGTAGGGTAAGGACCACCGGAGAACAATATTTCCGTAAACAAAAGTGTATATACATTTATTACTCAGTGCACACCATTCACTTCCCAGATTACACACATACATACACACATACATACACACACACACACACACACACACACACACACACAGAGTTCTTCGTTATCGACCCCGGCCGATTAGAGTCCCCAAGCGCATTCCAGAACAAAGTTCGTATGAAAGCGGCACCGTCCCGCTGTCCTCCGTGCGCACGTCCCTTTAATGACGGATGCCGAAGATCCCCTCTTCATGAGTGCCGCCCAAACACCACAAGCGATGCGCTGACACGACGGGGCAGAAAACACAGGAGGAAGACATAAACAGTCAGAGAGCCAGAGAAAGAAACACACACAAAAAACCCTCCTGTGTAACCAAAGCAGCTTTACACAATTAAAATAATTATTTAAGTTTGTATGAAATGTGAATGTGTATGCAATTGTTCCAAATTGTTATCTTCTCTCTCTGTCATTGTACATTTGCTCCATATAAAAAAAAACTGACTTGGCAAACATGATTGCTACACCTCTCTTCTTCCCTTTAGAAGATGGTACTATAAACATGGTCCACCACTCTCTTCTAAGTTTTAAATGCTCCGCATCTGATAGGTGTATCTCTTGAACAGAACATTGCATATTTTTAAGCTGATTAAATATTTTCTTTCTTTTAATTTGGATGCTCAGTCCTTTCACATTATAACTAACACAAATTACATCCTCCATTCAACTTATATTCAAGTTATACTATTATATGTGCTTATATCCAGTATGTTTCAGTAATGCGAAAAAAAATAAATAAATAAAAAGGTAAATACTTTGGTTGCCAAGGGGCGGTAGTTAACTTGGACGAAAACAGAAACTACAAGCACAAACAAGGCTTCCGCACATCCATTCAGCCCGGTTTTTCTCCCAAAGGCCGAATCATGTTGTAAAAGGGGCAGAGAGTTGTGGCGTTGACTCTCTGGGGTATCAAAAGTGCTCTGAGTGCTTGCAGCCATTCTGTTTTGAAACACGGCTGTCTCCATGAGTGATTTCCCCTCCGCAATGTGTCAGAAAAACGTCCATCCATTTTAAATAAGGTCAATTAATAACCTGACGATAATGGTAGAAAAACATCTATAAATATATGTATCTTCACACACACAAAAAATAATTTTTCTACGTTTTAACCAGAGTTTACTTACGTTCTGAAGCTGAAATGTTCTTTTAATATTGCACATACATGTACTGTCTACCATATTTTGAACAGTTCAGTTCAGTTCAGTCCTTCTGCAGAAAAGGACAGTGATGCCGTGTCCAGTCTGCGTCCACCTTTCCCTTGCACCGACCATCTTGTTGCCTTCAGTATTTCTCTCGCTTGTCTGTCTCTGTGGTTGAGCAGCATCCATTAATGTAGGGAAGGTTTTCACTCCCGCCTCCAGATGGATCCTGATCTGTGCTGGATAGACACACTGCGCCCGCACATTCCTCATCTTGAGCTGTTTCATCACGTCTCGCACCTGTGCTCTTTTCCTCGTTACTCTGGCGAATAATCATTGTCAAAGTAATCTCGCGTTCTACAGTATCTCTTTCTGTGACCAGTCAAGATTGCATCTTTAACAGCAAAGTCCAGGAATCTCACGATTACTGATCAAGGAGGTGCGGCGGGATCTTTGGGTTTCGCTGCAAGGGCCCTGTGTGCTCTTTCAATCTTGATTTCCATTTCTTGAGGCAATTGTAGAGCTGTGGTAAGCAAACTTATTACAAATCCCACTGCGTTTTCTCCTTCGCAGCCTTCAGGAACCTGGTATATTCTCAAATTATTTTGGCGAAGTCCATTTTGTAAGTCTTCGCATCTTTCCGTGAGATCCGCTTCTCGTTCCAGGAGAAATCGGAGCGCCCTTCCGTGCCTCATCCCGGCCTCCTCAGCAACACAGATACGCTCTTTGGTCTCTCCAGTTCTGCTCTCCAAACCGTTTATTTTGCATTTCAGATCCTCAATTAAAGTCTCTAATTTTGTCAATGATGTTTTCGTTTGTTTATGCCCATCTTGATTCTCTTTTCCTAACGGTTTCAATTTCGTCCATCACAAGTCCAGGCGCTCGGGGGCTAGCTTTAGCTTGTCTAGCAGGGCTAGATGATCGTTTTTTGTTCTCTCCTTCTTGGGTATTTTCATTTTTGGATGTATTCTGAAAACTCTATTTATATTTGAACTGGTTGTATGAGTCGAGACTTATTGCAAAAATAAGACGGAGCTTAGCTTTCAGGCGTGTGCCATCTCTATTGCGCCACTGGAAGTCCCCGGTTGGGGTCATTAAGGTTGTTCTGTGAGAGATAAAGAGACATTTGGTTGTAAACAGTCATTCCAAGAATTTTGGAAATAAAAGAGAGAAGCGATACTTGGTGATAGTTGCTGATGTTTGCAGGATCCAGGTAGGGCACTAAAAAAAAAAAATAAATAATGACCATGAAAGCACTTTTACACTTATTATTACTTATTGTTATCTTAGTTTTTATCGGTATAAGCAACTAAGATAACATTAGAAAACATGCATTGTCCTAAATACTGTATGTGCATGTTTTCTAATGTTATCTTAGTTATAGGTATAGCATATAGCATGCATTGTCCTAAATATTAAACATTTTCTAATGTTATCTTAGTTGCTATACCATTAGCATGTTAGCTAGGTTATTTGTGAGAAATCACAAATATTAGTCTGAATCTCTAAAGCCAACATCAACTGTACAGCTATACACTGAACAGTAATATTACTAAGTGTAAAAGTGCTTTCATGGTCATTTATTTTTTTTAATGTTAAAAAAAATATTTAGGACACATATTTGGGACAATGTACTTAACACTGCATAGCGATACAATACAATAACTAGTTAGATACATAGATAATGAAAAATATATATATAAATATATATAAAAATACAATAAATATAAAATCATTTTATATATTGTATTATATATTTATTATATATAGTAAACAGTGGTGTTACGTAAGCAGTATTAGAGCACTTGCTGAAGCTTTGTCACAGCAAAATAAACATTGCTGAGTTAATGAGTTACTGTTACTAGACTGAAGGGGATTATTTTCATACACGTGTGCTTTATTCATTAAGTTGTTAATGATTGCACCTTTATTTATTACTAAGGATCATCAGTGGCTCGTCAGTGTAACGAGCGACTTCCTGCTGTCACATACCTTATAGCAGCTATACACAGTCGTTCCCACAAGTCACTCTTTATTCTTTCTCTTCAAAACACTTACACTGGAGACTCCTTACACTAACGTCACACAAACACATTTCTCCTTACGTAAAACTTCACTAGCAATGTTCCATTAATGTTTACTGTTTATTTTATCATCAGTGGAGCGCATGGCTCTGTACACATTCCTCTGAATGAGCAGTTACTATGGAAAAGATAACGCTTTAGAGTGAGAGGATTAATAAAACCCTGTGCTGCTGTTATAGAGCTGCTGTATGTGTCAGGTGAGATGTGATGTACATTTACCTTTCAGAAAAAAGTCTATCTTGGACCTGATGCTCCACATGCTCTCATCACTGTGACACAAATCACACGTTTACATCCCCAAATGACTACAGCAAATTTATAGCAATAAATAGCACTTTTTATTAGAGATAACTCCTCACATCTTAATAAAACTTTGAATAAAAATAAAACTATTTGCATTTGAATAAATTTTTAAAAAGGAAATGGTTTTGTAATAGAACTGCCAAAATCAGTGCTAAGAACAGCAAGGGCAATTATTTTAAAGCAGATTAGGACATATTTTTGCCAGGAGATATTACTTGTAAGTATCAAAAACAATGGAAAAATTGAAAGCCATAATAGTGACACAACACCAAACTTATGGAGAAAGAGAGTGAGAGAAAGTTAAAGAATGGCATTGGTGAGATGAAAAAGGGGACCACAGCGATGGTCTGAAGGTGGATCTTTTGGTCAAAAATTGTGAACCAACTCGAGATATAAAGTTGAGAGATTAGGGAACAGAAAGAAAGGGAAGGAGGTAGAAGGTAAGCTTAAACTCAAACAGAGAATCGTAGATTCTTCTGAACAGGAAGGAAAGGAAAAGGAGCGGTGAGTCAGGAAGGAAATTGAGCAACACATAGAACATGTAACTAAACAAGGGAGGAAGAAATTAGGGAGCAAACAAAAAGAAAAAGAAACTGGTGATCAAATAATAGAGCAGAAGAGGGGTAGATGGGGAAAATAAGTGATAGGAGGAAAAGAAAAGAACCATACCAAGGCCGGAGTTGCATGAAAACGCATGACAGCTTACCAACCTAAAACACTGATCAAGCTCCAGTGAGACATAACCCATCATGGGAGTGATGCTGATTTCAGTAGAATGGACTAACATGGAATTTCAAGTTCATAGAACATTGAGGGGTGGCAAAAGGTGGCAAAACATCCAGAGGAACATGACCTGGATCATGGCTATAGGAGAAATCTCTGCATGACTCCAAGTGTAATAGGTGTCACAGATCGGCTCCTGTTCTAGGTTGATGACATGGATCTGCAGGCCAATAAAAGAATAATGTCAGAAGAACTCAGTGAAGGTGCTAATAATTCTGGCTGAAAGTGGTAATAAGGTAAGCAAAGAGAAATAGCAACTTTGTAAACAAAGCTTAGAATATTTAGGACTTGTGTATGAAGATTTGTAGCCAGAATTCGAAAATCACCACAACCCCAAACATGTTGGGGAATATCAGTTGACTGTGGGTATGCAAGATTATTTTAAAAATACAACCCATGAGAAATCTAGTAAAAAATAAAGGAGAATGTACTTGGCCTGGCACTACACTTATCTGGACACTGGAGGCCCTGGTTGCTTTTGATTCAGTGCCTGGTGTGAAAGCTTGCAGAGGATTAAATGTTTTATTAAGTTTATTTTGATTATGTTACTAAGTTCTTATTTTTTATTATATGACTTTATTTAGTAACACTGATGGAAAAAGTATAGAATTAAAAAAGCTCAAATAAAAGTACTATGGTGCAATTATACTGTAAAAAAAACAAAACAAATGTACTTCTGTACTTTCCACTTTTGGGTGTATGTGTGAGGGGGGTGAATACGAGTGGTCCTTTAACTTTCATTTCACTCCGTCAGTTCACTCTCTGACAGTTTAGATTTTCCGGTGCTCTGAGATGGCAGTGTGTTTGTTCTCATCGTTGTTCATAGCACTGTGTGTAGGACTGTACGGAACACATACCACTGCAGGTGAGCAGGAAATGCTGTGTGTGTGTGTGTGTGTGTGTGTGTGTGTGAGAGAGAGATAGAAAGAGAGCGTAGTGGTGTAGTAGTGTCTGGAGAAGTGAGTGTACTGAAAACAACAAAAGGAAACAACACTCTGTGCTATAATTAGTTTGATGTTCCGCTACTCTTAGTAGAAAGGGCCAGTAGCTGGGCTGAGGTTAGCTGAGGTGTTGCTAGCTATCAGCACTGATGTAGCGTCGGAAGGTTGTTTGCTCTGAAAGCTGTTTTTTGTTTAAGATCATTCACTTTACCTTCTCTGTTAATTACATTTTTCACAAGAGGCCATCTTTTGGTGTGTGTCAGTATGGACATACATGTGCATATAATAAACTAAATCAACACCTTTAAAGAAGGGTTAAAGTAGGATTTAGCAGGTGGGGAACACTAAACCCCAGTGTAACAGTGCAGCAGGTATATGTCTCTAAATAACTCATGTTGGTTTGATGGTACATTCATAGACATAAAGCAGTCCTGCGGCTCAATTGACTACCTTCTCTGTTAATTACATTTTTCACAAGAGGCCATCTTTTGGTGTGTGTCAGTATGGACATACATGTGCATATAATAAACTAAATCAACACCTTTAAAGAAGGGTTAAAGTAGGATTTAGCAGGTGGGGAACACTAAACCCCAGTGTAACAGTGCAGCAGGTATATGTCTCTAAATAACTCATGTTGGTTTGATGGTACATTCATAGACATAAAGCAGTCCTGCGGCTCAATTGACTACCTTCTCTGTTAATTACATTTTTCACAAGAGGCCATCTTTTGGTGTGTGTCAGTATGGACATACATGTGCATATAATAAACTAAATCAACACCTTTAAAGAAGGGTTAAAGTAGGATTTAGCAGGTGGGGAACACTAAACCCCAGTGTAACAGTGCAGCAGGTATATGTCTCTAAATAACTCATGTTGGTTTGATGGTACATTCATAGACATAAAGCAGTCCTGCGGCTCAATTGACTACCTTCTCTGTTAATTACATTTTTCACAAGAGGCCATCTTTTGGTGTGTGTCAGTATGGACATACATGTGCATATAATAAACTAAATCAACACCTTTAAAGAAGGGTTAAAGTAGGATTTAGCAGGTGGGGAACACTAAACCCCAGTGTAACAGTGCAGCAGGTATATGTCTCTAAATAACTCATGTTGGTTTGATGGTACATTCATAGACATAAAGCAGTCCTGCGGCTCAATTGACTACCTTCTCTGTTAATTACATTTTTCACAAGAGGCCATCTTTTGGTGTGTGTCAGTATGGACATACATGTGCATATAATAAACTAAATCAACACCTTTAAAGAAGGGTTAAAGTAGGATTTAGCAGGTGGGGAACACTAAACCCCAGTGTAACAGTGCAGCAGGTTTATGTCTCTAAATAACTCATGTTGGTTTGATGGTACATTCATAGACATAAAGCAGTCCTGCGGCTCAATTGACACCTTTTTTTCCTTGAATGTCTGTT
>JAAGKR010004049.1:50093-66241 GCA_011419295.1 Clarias macrocephalus
TTTATTATATGACTTTATTTAGTAACACTGATGGAAAAAGTATAGAATTAAAAAAGCTCAAATAAAAGTACTATGGTGCAATTATACTGTAAAAAAAACAAAACAAATGTACTTCTGTACTTTCCACTTTTGGGTGTATGTGTGAGGGGGGTGAATACGAGTGGTCCTTTAACTTTCATTTCACTCCGTCAGTTCACTCTCTGACAGTTTAGATTTTCCGGTGCTCTGAGATGGCAGTGTGTTTGTTCTCATCGTTGTTCATAGCACTGTGTGTAGGACTGTACGGAACACGTACCACTGCAGGTGAGCAGGAAATGCTGTGTGTGTGTGTGTGTGTGTGTGAGAGAGAGATAGAAAGAGAGCGTAGTGGTGTAGTAGTGTCTGGAGAAGTGAGTGTACTGAAAAGAACAAAAGGAAACAACACTCTGTGCTATAATTAGTTTGATGTTCCGCTACTCTTAGTAGAAAGGGCCAGTAGCTGGGCTGAGGTTAGCTGAGGTGTTGCTAGCTATCAGCACTGATGTAGCGTCGGAAGGTTGTTTGTTCTGAAAGCTGTTTTTTGTTTAAGATCATTCACTTTACCTTCTCTGTTAATTACTTTTTTCACAAGAGGCCATCTTTTGGTGTGTGTCAGTATGGACATACATGTGCATGTAATAAACTAAATCAACACCTTTAAAGAAGGGTTAAAGTAGGATTTAGCAGGTGGGGAACACTAAACCCCAGTGTAGCAGTGCAGCAGGTATATGTCTCTAAATAACTCATGTTGGTTTGATGGTACATTCATAGACATAAAGCAGTCCTGCGGCTCAATTGACACCTTTTTTTCCTTGAATGTCTGTTAATGTCGTATTAAGCATGCTCACATGCTATAGCAGCTTCCCCTTTCTTAGCCCACTATATCCTGAATTTCATGAAGTTAGTCAGCATTGGGTTAATAGCCTACAGTTACTCAGTCAAACTCTAGAGCATGCATGCATATGTGTGGACCTGACATTCCAATGAATTCCAAAAATTAAAGGCGAAGTTGGTATTTAGGAAGTGAGGGGATAGGAACAAGGTGAAGAACGCGTGTAATGTTGGTCACGCGGTCTCCTCTGAACAGTGAATGTTGAAATTCATTCCCTGAAATGTCTGCTGCTCGACCTCAGAGAAGCTTCTATGCAAATCTGGAATGCTGTAAAATGGCGGTTTCTGAGGCTGGACATTCTAAAATTTGACACTACATTTGACACTGTACTCACCCTTCCTCTGTACAAGACTTCTCATGATCTAAAGTACATTAAGAAGGCAATAAATGTCACAGATCAAGTCTTGACAAGGCAGACCTGTGAACTGAAAACCATTCCAAGTAACTACCTTGTAAATCTGAAGAAAGAATGCATGAGTGTGCCAAGCTGTCAAAGCTAAATGTAGCTACTGTGGACAATCTAAAATATATTAGATTAACATATAGAAAACATATTCTGGGTTGTTTACGACTTTTTTTGTTTATTGTGTGGCGGTAGGTTGTAGTTAACATTAAGAAAAGCTACGCCATCCTGGGAACTCATCCCAGGGACAAGAAGATGAAGATATTTAAACCACTCAATTTAGAGGTAAAGCACACATGCTCGATTACTTTGCAGTAGGCAGGAGACGTGGATGAAGTATAAAAAAAATATATTAATACAATTATTTAAAAACACACTAAAAAGAACAAATAAACCAAAAAGGAAACCCCAGTTTAAACAAGAGAACACAAAATACAGAAAAAGAAAGAAACAAATGAAAAACCTGATTGAAATGTAGATATAGTTGGCTATAACAAAATAAAAAGCTGATTACCGACAGACCTGAGGTTCACAATGGCCAGAAACAAGGTAAAGTGGTCTTTTACTGGAGCACACTTCCACACACACCACCGTGCACAATGATCGCACTCTCAAACACTCCAAGTGTAACATTGCACACAATCGGGAAGAACCACCACCACAGCGAAGAAGGCAAATCTAGCACAGAACCTCAGCTCCTACAATAAACAGAAAAATAAATAACTAAAACAAAAAAGGACAACGTCAACAATATTACAAACATCACCTAATGAGACATCATCTGACAACAATGAGTATCAAAAGCAAACAAAAGAAAAAAGTCATAAGACATCAAATGTACCAAATAGTCTCTATTACAAATCTGCTATCCTGAAATACCTCCATTCAAATTAAATGTGAAATAGAAGCAATCATGATACAATCCAACCAAAAGAAACCATAATAAAGAAAACAAAACAACTTAAATATGCCAAGGAAACCTGGCTTACTGAATCAAAAAGAAAAGGAAAATAAATGTATAAAATCAACCATACATTCAAGTGGGGCAATGAAACAGCACAACACCAGACAAATAAACAGTCCCCTTTCCGTAATGTTCACAGCAGCACTTTCGTAAGATTAATAGCAGTGTCTTCACTATTGGAAATTAGCACCACTAGCTTCCATACTGTTAGCGACTGCATCTTCAAAGCTGTATAAACCAACAGAACTAGTGACACTACTCACAAAACAGCCAATATGATATTAGCAACAAGAGGGAGTTTTCCAAAAGCCATATTTAAACAAAGCGCTTACCTGCCGTCGCTACAAACACAGACAACAAAGGGGAAATTGGGCGTGACACGACCCAGGCAGAAACCAATCGGCCTTTAAATAGGGAGGTGCCTTGCTCTAATTGGTGAACACTGCCATCATTCACCTAAACGCACTACATTCCACCCCCAATTTCTGCAACGTTGCCTCGACGGTGAGTAAAAACAGAAAGTCTCAATCCCAAGGCCAGAACAGGGTACTAACTGGACCACCCACTATGCTGGATACCGAACCCAAGCTTATGGCTCGTGGGTGATGATGTCGGTTAGAGTGCTAACCTGCAGTACTCCTACCAGTTCTTCTTACCACAATCTCACCTACCTCCGAGTTGGAAGGCAATACCACTGACTGCAAGTTCCCCTCAGTTTCTGAACCCTCTGCTGCATTGCCGGTTTCCCTCAGGTCACCAGATAGCTGAGGAACAAAAACACTATCCGGTGGCCCTGACCACCACCTAATGTGAGGGGTCTCTGGCACCAAAACCAACAAATCCTCCTCTTCAGGCTCCTCTTCTGGCGTGTGCATCGATTCACTGGGCTATCCAACAACACAAGAGGCAGAATCTTCAGCAGGGATCGGTGCACATGTTTTACCTTACCCAGATCTGTGGTGGGAGCAACAGTATATACCGCCCCACCTTCCCTAGGTGCCTTGATAACCTGGTACCCCACTGAACTCCACAGATCCTGGATTTTACATCTACCCCGCACACCATGGTCGCGGAGGTATACTAGCTGACCCTCCTTCAGTGGTGCTTCCCTTACCTGCAAATCGTGCCGGGCCTTTCGCTGATCGACTGCCGCACGCAACCGTTCGTGGGCACTCTCAAAGGCAATGTGCAACCGATCCTGCTGCTCCAGAATCCACCTATGAACACTGCCAGATGATGGCTCTGGGACTCTGCCAAGTGCAAAATCAACAGGCAGTCTAGGCTCCTGTCCAAACATAAAAAAAAAATACAGTGACTCCCCAGTTGCCTGTTGAGGAGTTGTATTGTACGCGATGAGTACATGAGGAAGACACGCAAGTTAGGAAGTACGCAACAGATGATGCAATGTTCTGTTGAACCGCTCGCACTGGCCATTTCCCGCTGGATGGTATGGGGTAGTGCATGATTTCGCAACCCCATACAGAGCACAAAGCTGCTGAATAAGAACAGACTCAAAATTCCGGCCTTGGTTGGAATGAATCCGACCCAGCACCCCAAATTTACAAAACCACTCCACCACCAGAACAACAGATGCCCCATAAAACTACCAGGGGCAGAGGGAATACTTTTAGCACACTGGCAATGCTCACACTCCTGACACCAGCCTGCAATGTCCACAGACATGCCCGGCCAGTAACAGCGCTGGCACACCAGTTGAGACGTGCATTCTACCCCCTGATGCCCATGCCCTTGAAGAAGCTGGGTTAAGACATCATGTTTCATGGCAACCGACAGTAACACCTGACAGATATCCTCCCCACCATCGGAGTGAAACACACGCCGATAGAGTACCCTATCCACTTCTTTCAAGCGGTCCCATTGCCGAAGCAGTATAACTGCTAGTCTGGAAAGTTTTTTTTACGCTCTTCAGGGGTCGGGGGACTTTTGCACTTCCAAAACACCAACAAATCCCCCATTACTGGATCGACAACCTGCTGAGCACCCATGTCATTAAGTGGAGTACATGGAAAGGAGGTAATCTGGTTCACGAAGGTCACCAATCCACCTTGAGCAGCTTGCTGCAACGCTACTGGGACGGCCATACCTGGACACAAGTCACTCACTTCACCCGTACCAGGAGTTTTGACGTGACAGGGCATCCGCATTACGATTGCTTCTTCCTGACCTGTATCTGATCTCAAAATCAAATGATGCCAATTGGGCAGCCCAATGCTGCTCCATGGCATTCATGCTCCAACTTTGCAGACATCAGGTAGCTGAGGGGATTGTTGTCAGTAAAGACAACACATTTATGGCCCAACAAATACTCCCTGAATTTCTCGGTCATGGGCGAAGCGTCAGGACTACAACTTTCCTAATCACCTGAGTGTCCAACAGTTGATTGATATGTGCCTTTACAACCATGGGGGAATATGTCTGAACCGCTGTTGAACAGGGAGTTCATCCAACAAGGCGATATCATGGGATATCAATTTAGTACATGCTAAATCGTTTATAGCAAACACAGGCATATACTTCTCAAGTAATGCCCTAACCTTACCCTGCACTTCTACCGACTGCACAGCTAGATCCACTATAGCTATCTGTTCCTGCACACTAGGGGAAACCTGCATGCACTGTGCATTTGCTGTAGCAGTGACAGTTTTAACTTCCATGACTCCTGGAGGCAAGCTAATTACATCAACCTTATTCACAGTACCAATGACGGTACGAACATACATGACTACATCTACAGTTCTTACATTAATAAGCTTTATTATTAAGCAACACGTCCCAAACTCCCATTAAAAGGTAAGTTAAACCACTTACCATTCAGGTCTCCGTAGTGAAAGCACATACAGGCACGGGTTTAATCAAAGCCGTATCCCACCATAGCACGATAGGGTGCAAGGAAGCCTAATCAATATGCAGGGAAAATGTTAACTTCCGAAGGAACTAACACCAAACAAGATCAAACGAACATACCTGATAGGCGAACACTCACATCCACGTCAGCAACCACAGCGCCGGAAAACATGCTATAAAGATTAACAATAACCCCTTTAAGTTATACACACGTGAAACCAGTTTCCAAAAGCCATATTTAAACAAAGCGCTTACCTGCCACCGCTACAAACACGGACACCAAAGGGGAAATCAGGCGTGACGCGACCCAGGCAGCAGCCAATCGGCCTTTAAATAGGGAGGTACCTTGCTCTGATTGGTGAACACCGTCACTCAACTAAACCCACTACAATTGCATAATTCCATATGAGGTTTTTTTCCAATAGTTTGGATGTTAAATAATATAAATAAATAAAACCACTGAAGACAGAAGATATATCTAAAATGTTTTTCAGCAATTCAGGATATACAGTAAAAACCTTGTGCGAGTAATTTGGTGTTTTGCAAGACAAGCCATATTATTATTTTTTTTTTTGCAAATTATTTTATATTGAACAACTGTCATACACAAACATATAAAAAAAACACTGAATTAAATGTATTATTTTCACTATTAAAGAACAAAGGAGGAGAAAATTGAAGAACTCCCCACCCACCTCGAATGTAAACAAAAACCTACACACACACCATGCTGATGCATGAGCTAGTTCAAATAATCATTCAGGCAGTACCTGTAAATTTGCAAAATACAGAAAGCAATAAGTGATTGACATTTGTGATAGAATATATGAGTAGAACCTCTCAGCGTGTATTTAATTTTTACTATCTTAAGAAAAGATAATAAATCTTTATTCCACTGAGAGACAGAGGGACACTTTGTGGACGTCCAGTTTAAGAGTATGGAACGTCTGGCCAACAAAGATCAGAAGGCGATAACATCTGTAATGGCAAATATAGCAGTTAATGGACATGGCCTCAACTGTACCCCAAGTATAGTGGACATGAGATTGAAAAAACATGTCCAAAAGTCCTGCAAGTTTGGGCACAAAAAGAACATATGACTTAAATTACAAGGAGAGGCATGACACCTGTCACATCTATCCTCAACATCAGGAAATATTTCAGGTAGAAATAATAGACTCACTCCTTTATGATATGGAGTAAATGGCATCAGATTTTCCCAAGGCTGCTTGGGAGGTGTAGTAGGAAAATTGGGAAAACACTTGGATACAAAGTTGCAAACTTGCAGGTAACAAATTAAATTCTTCCATATTCCAAGGACAGACTAGCAAAACTTATGGAATACTCCATCTTCATACAAATTATATAAATCTGTGATGCCTTTATTGTGCCATGGTAAAAATGCTGAATCTAGAAGTGAAGGGGAAAACAAATGATTTTTATGCAATGGACCCATTGTGACGCAAATATAAATTTAAAGTGACGTCTAAACTGATACCAAATCTTAAGTGTATTACAGTAAGTACCACTGGATTATCAGTGTATTGAGTGGGTTTGATTGGGAAGGAAGTGAAAAGTAGAGCTAATATAGAGGATAATCTACAAGACAGTAACTCTAATTTGCACCATGAGGATTTAGATGAGTTTATCCAAAAATGTAAGTTTTAAATATGTGCAGGCCAGTAGTATATTTGAAAATTCGGCAGAGCTAGTCCACCACTAATTCTTCATCTCTGTAGTAAGATCTTACAGATTCTAGGAGGTTTCCCAGCCCAAAAGAAAGCTTATGATTTTATCCAAGGAATCAAAAAAAGTATTTAGGCAGAAATAAAGGAAGTGGTTGAAAAAAATTAAGAAATTTAGGAAGAATGGTCATTTTAACTGCATATATTTTTCCCGTTAAAGAAAGAGGCAAATTGCTCCACCTCTGAATATCAGATTTTACATCAGAAATAAGAGAGGAGAAATTGGCATGCGAAAGGTCAGATAGAGAACCAGTCATTGTAATACCAAGATATTTGAACAATTGAATATGAACAATTAAGTTTAAATGGCAGTTTTAGATGCTGCCGTTGTAAAGCACTATTATTGACTGGGTAATATTCACGCTTATGCAAATTTAGTTTATACCATGAGAATATAAAAAAAAAAAGTTAAAATAACAGGAATACAGGCTGAAGGATCAGTCACATATAACAAAAAGTCATCAGCATATAGAGATCATTTTAGCTCCAACCCATTACAAATAACACCTTTAAAGTAAGAGAAGGTCTAAGCTTAATTTGCAAGGGCAAAAAGCAGTGGCGACAGTAGACACCTCTGCCGGGAACCACAACCAAGAGTAAAATAATCAGAGTTTATTGTGTGAATACTAGCTTGTGGGGATTTGTAAATGAGGCGAATCCAGGAAATCAATTTATCACCAAACTCAAATTTCTTTAATACTGCAAACAAGCATTCCCACTTAACCCTATCAAATGCCTTCTCAGCATCCAGTGAAATTATAACCTCAGAGGATACAAATATTTGTCTGGAGTAAATTATATTATAAAATGTACAAGTATTAAAAAACAAATGGCATCCTTTTATGAAACCGGTCTGCTCTTCAGATATAACATGATAATACATCCTCTAACCTGGATGCAAGTACTTTAGCCAGCACTTTCACATCAGCATTTAGCAATGATAATGGCCTATATACTGTAATCTACACTGAAGGGGATCCTTTTCCTTTTTAAGAAGAAGAGCAATTGAGGCTTGGTTAAAAGTAGATGGTAATGAGCCCTGATCTAAGGATTCATTGAACACACCAAGAAGCAATTGTGTCAATTTATCTATAAACCTTTTATAAAACTCAGTTGGAAAACCATCTGGGCCTGGAGCTTTATTAGACTGCATTGCCTTAATTGGAACTATGATTTCCTCAAGAGATAATGGAGAGTCCTAGTCCCATACAGATACTGTATCAATAACAGGAATATCAATATTTCGAAACAAATCGTTAAATTTTGTATCATCTTTACGGCATTCAGATTTATAAAGGAATATGGAGTAATATGATTTAAAACTGCATTGATCTCTATGAGATCAGTAGTAATAATCTTTAAGTCAGCGTTTCCAACTTACTCAAATATAAGTCTTTAAGTCATATTTAATTTGTGGTATTAGACGTGAGGCAGCCTGTCGTTTTAGCTAATGTGCTAACAATCTACCTGATTTACAGGTGATTTACCATATTCATAATACTTTCGCAGAGTTTGTAACAAACTCGAGGAACGTATTATGATTTTTTTTGTTTCTTTTGTTTTTGTTTGTAAATCAATGCATTGCTTGTGCAACTCCAGAGAAGGATTAGATGCATAAATATGATCGAGTTTGCTAATACCTGATGTAAGTTCGTTGAGCCTAGTCCTAGACTTCGATTTAGAAAAGCAGTGTATGAAATAATTTGCCATCTAAGATAAGCTTTGAGAGTTTCCAATAATAACGAGTATAAAATTGACTCTTAATGATTAAACAACAAAAATTCATGCAGTGTTAGAAATTAATGTACAAATTTTTTTGTCTGCTAAAAGAAGTGAGTCTGTTTATGGGTTTAAAATTGGATATCCAGTGATAAGGGAGCATGGTCAGAAATTACAGTGCTTAAATAATCTGAAGAAACAACAAAAGGATTAAGATAAATAAATAAATAATCATATCAATACAAAAATTTATTCTAGAATATGACCAGTGCACTTGAGAAAAAAAAAAATTACATAAGCTACATGAGTCTACAAGGCCATTCTGAGACATTAAATCAAAAAATGTTTTAGACATGGCAGACTGGGACACAACGCGAGAGCTAGAGTGATCCAAAACTGGAGCAAAAACACAGTTTAAATAGTCCCCAAAAATTATCAAGTGGGTGTTTAAGCAGGAAACCTTGGTTTTGTAGGTCAGGGAAACTAAAATGCACCTTCCCCACTTTAAGATAATTCAAGTCAGCTCCTGGGTCAAGGATCACTTTTAAAACCCTCTTGGATCTGAGGCCTTTCTGAAGACCTGCAGTGCTTTAGGGCTCCTCTTTAATTTGTGTAATTTTCAAATCTTCTGGATTCTAATTTCTAAAATTGACATTGTTACCATTTTAATTAGAATGAAAGAGATGGAGATTTTTTTTTCTATTATAATCTCTATGGTAATATGTATTTAACTGATTTGTGTATTACCTCTCTCAACGTTGTCTGTCTTGGTACAATTTTTAAGTTATGCAATGCACATCGATGCTATTTTAATTTGAAATGACATGGCAACCAAAAGGTACCTTTTGAAGCCGAAAAAGGAAGAGGAGAAAAGCAGAAGAAGAAATGCAAGCTCAAACTAAAGATATGATCTGCTATACATAATATGTGATTTCTTGCTATAGTTTTTAGTGCTTGTTTTAATAAATGCAATGATGCTGGTGATCACAGACAGATTTGTGTCACATATGAGTAGGGATGCTAAGGTTGTAGAGTAGAGAAGCGTACAGGCTAAATGTGTAGTTAATGTCTGTGCACAGTAGCGGTATGTACAGTTGCTGAATTAAATGTAAAAAATATAAAAAAGTACATTTATACACATTCTTAATTGCAGATACTAGAATGACATACACAATGTGGTACAGTACAAATATTTTGAGTGTCCTTTACAATGTGCCTTATTATCCATACACTATGTATTGTACAGATGTGTCACGAGCGTTTTTCTAGTTTTGTCGCCGCATCTCACGGCGACGGTATGCAGTTGCTGGCTTTTACCACTGAGTGGCGCTATATAACTATAGACCGACGCGTCAGACCTTAGTTCATTCTCTCAAGGATTAATTAGCCGCATCCTTTAGAGCTGCACGTAGTAGCGGATAAAATCAAGTGCTTAAAGTACTTAAATGATTTCATAATCACAGTACTAAAATTACAGTACGAATGTAGAATTAAATTTTATTAGTATCGAATTTAAGCAAAGTAAATTTTAACACAGTGAGCCTTTAGATTTTATCATGTGTAATTAGAAAGCCTACGCGTGTACACTGTAAACCCTAATGCTCAAAGTAATTAAACACATTGAGTACTGTTAACCCAAATAATTGAATGAGTAATAATAACTTAAGTAAAACTTCCACCAACATAAAATCTATAGAGCACTCGTGGTGCAGTGGAAAGTGTCTTTCCTGCCATGCGGAAAGCCCGGGTTCGATTCCCGTGCTGGATGGTTTGCAACAACTTTTTTTATTTGTTCAACAAACTCAAAAATTTATAATTCTGTTTACTTAAAATTGGAAACATTATTAATTTAAAAAAATTATGTAACTGATCACCTTAAATATTTTGAGTTTTGCCAACTTAATCAGGTTTACAGTGTAGGGTTTTGGGTCATCTTAAATTAGGTGTTCTTTAAATTTGTAGTGGATAATACCAAAATAAATGAAACTAAATGACTATAAAATTAAAACATTGTCAGGGCGTGTTACTGCGTAAGCAGATGTCGTTGTCATTCAGCTCCGCTTATATTTTTGCTGTATTATGAGAATGAAATGCAGTACGCTGTTATGATCATCATAATTTTCTTTAATAAATAATGACCCCCGTTGCGCTGTACCACCGCTGGCAAAACCTTATAAAATACAATCACAGTACTAAAATTATAGTAATACATATAGCCGTTTCTTATTTGCTTCAAATTTAAGCAAAGTAAATGTGTGTCACGGCGTACTCCCAAATCAGTTATCGAAGTTTTACTTAGGTTATTGTTATTGAAATGATTACTTATTTCCATAATTTTTACTTCAATTATTTAGGTTAACAGTACTCAATGTGTTTAATTACTTTGAGCATTAGGGTTTACAGTGTAGTGTACTTAATGTTTAACTTCAATGTTTTTTTAAACTCATTATTATACAGCAAATATCAATAACTCTGATTCATATTTTTCATGCTTGTTGTATAAAATACACAGATGTGGAAATTACCATTACTTTAGTATTTCTTCGATACAGCATATTGTTTTGATTTTTTTATGACTTCATAATTTTTTTAAAACCGAGATGACGGAAAATGGCACTTTGCACCACCTGGTGGTCATTTCACGAATTACTTTGAAATGCAACCGATTTATTTTGGCCGCTGACATTTTGTCGCGGCGGTGAGCGCGGCAGTAATAGACATTCCCCTCTTCACACCTCTGTATGTTGAATATTTTTTACTAAAGCGCATTTAAACAGTTAAATATTGTGCTTTCTCCTAACTTGTGAAATTGCTATGAATTGTTATTTACACCAGTGGGCCCATTTTTCATGATCTCGCCCAGGGCCTCACAACACCACCAGCCGGCACTGCATAACATGTATTGTATAGTTTTTTTAATCACTCTATACACAATAATTTTCTTTGGTATTTTTATAGAATATTTAAATTTTATATTTCATAAAAATGAAAATAAATAAACCAAGGAAAAATAAAAATAGCATAAAAATTAATAAAATAAATAAATAAAAATAGTAAAATAGCATAAAAATTGTGTATAGAGTGATTTAAAACAATACAACACGTTAGGATGAGGAAACTTTCCGTCTCTATTTTATTTCAGTGATTAAAAAACAATGTAAATTTTAGAATCCGTAGAGGCTCAGTGGTCCATGCACAACCTCTCGCGGGCGAGCCTTTCTCTGAATATGCCGTTTTCACGGGGTGGGGCTAAGAAACGCGCATCTTGGTTTATTAAACCATGCGACCAGTTTAAGGTTAGTATTCAGTGTGCACCGTTTGTCCTGTTTGTATTTCTGTTATGTTACAACCAGAGGTGGGTAGTAACGAGTTACATTTACTTGAGTAACTTTTTGAAAAAAATTACTTCTATGAGTAGTTTTTTCCTGAACCATAATTTTTACTTTTATTTGAGTAGATTTGTGAAGAAGAAACACCACGTTTACTCCGTTACACTCGGCTACGCTTGACTCGTTATTTTTCTAACCATTCAATCTACATATGCATCCTGTGGATCTACTGCATGACTGTTTCACCAGTCAGATGCAGCAACAATAATCACATGACTCAGTTTGACAAATTAGCCGCAATAGCAAAATCCACATGGCATCATATACAAAGCATGTTTCTCTTGCATAAGAACACCTTCATACTGCAGTGTCTTCTCTATCTGTATCCAAAACAGACACACTTCAGCATATATGCTCAAAAAACTAAAGGACGCATTACTCAACACTTAAACAACACAATGTAACTCCAAGTCAATCACACTTCTGTGAAATCTCACTGCCCACTTAGGAAGCAACATTGACATTTCACATGCTGTTGTGGAACTTAGAGGCAGGTAGCAAGACACCCCCAGTAAAGAAGTGGTTCTGCAGCACTTTTGAATGCTGGCGGTGCTTTCACTCTAGTGGTAGCATGAGACAGAGTCTACAACCCACACAAGTGGCTCAGGTTGTGCAGCTCATCCAGGATGGCACATCAATGCGAGCTGTGGCAAGAAGGTTTGCTGTGTCTGTCAGCATATTGTCCAGAGCATGGAGGTGCTACCAGGAGACAGGCCAGTACATCAGTAGATGTAGAGGAGGCCGTAGGAGGGCAACAACCCAGCAGCAGGACCACTACCTCTGCCTTTGTGCAAGGAGGAACAGGAGGAGCATAGCCAGAGCCCTGACCTCCAGCAGGCCACAAATGTGCATGTGTCTGCAAAAATGGTCAGAAACAGACTCCATGAGGGTGGTATGAGGGCCCGACGTCCACAGGTGGGGGTCGTGCTTACAGCCCAACAAAGTGCATGTTTGGCATTTACATTACAAAATTACTGTCTTCAAAAAGTAATCCGTTACATTACTGCATTACTTTCTGATAAAAGTAACTAACTAGTTAAAGTACTTTTCCATTGCAGAAAGTGAAAACCTATTTGTGCTTCCTCATGCATGTTGTTTTAGTCAAGACCTTTATAATTATTCTACGATCGTCACTCAACGAAGTTTGGCTCATAATCTATTAACTACTAATACCCCTATTTCACCTACGCGGTTTCTCGCGGTGGCCATAAGTACGGTTCATCATGATTCACCGCGAGTTTTGGCGCTGCGATTAGGTTTCCATCTTTCCGTGCGTTGGTCCTCACATAGTTAAACCGCATAGATGAGATAGAGGTATAACAGCAGGAATAACAGAGGGGGGGCAGGTTATCGGGATAACCTGGATTACATTTACGGATAACGGATTACATTTTTTAAAAAGTAACTGAGTATTTGAATGGCGGACCTAACATGTTAGATTACTCGTTACATTAAAAAATTAATTTGAGTATCTAAGTACTGCAATAGGGTCAATTAATTCTGTCCTGCCAGTCTTGCGTAATGTTGGGCAGGCTGGCTGGACAGTAAGAGAGACAGACAGACAGAAAATTTATTGACACTTTTGCAGTACTTAGATATCTGCCTGAATTTTTACCTGCACCATAAGTGAAATCAACATGTTGAGTAAAAGTAGTTATGAACTGTTCGGTGCTGGATTAAATTTTTTATGTACTTTAAAGTAAGCTACTAATGAGACTGATCAGTCTGAGACTGATTTTTGGTCCCCCAATGTATGTAACCTAAAGATATAATTGAAAGACAGAGCTTTTATTTATATAGATTTTACTATATAAATAAGGTTTACTGGAGAAAATATGAAATAAGAATTAAATTTACAGACACTTAAGTAAGAATAGAATTTACATTACAATTTACAGGTAATATATAAAAATACGGGGAGATCCACAGGCTGCTACCACGCAGAGTTCTAAACAGGCAAAGGCACGGCCATTCATACACGTGGTTGCCAGGCAACCTCGGCACTTTGTGTGATCATTAGGTAGCACCGGTAAAGGTATCAGGGCCAAAGACCGAAGAAAAGAAAAGAAAAGAAAAGAAAAGAAAAGAAAAGAAAAGACAGACAGACAGACAGACAGACAGACAGACAGACAGACAATATGTGCTGTTCAGGGACAGAGGCAAAGCCCCAGCTTCTGTCTGTCTAAAACACCAGCGAGAGAGAGAGAGAGAGCAAGAGAGAGAGCGGCACGTATTAGTCCAGCATGCGCGCTCAGTTTAAGTTAATGTGACACAAACCCATCTCTCTTCCATAAATCCTCGGTAAGAACATAAGCCCTGAGAGGATACAAGTTTTTGTTTTAGTTTCCAGATCCACTCCATTCTCGCATAGACGGTGGAGCTCTGTTTATTTTGTGTTTTCAGTTTTCTTTTGTTTCTTTTTAAGTTTCTTAATTAATAATCCCACGCTATCTCCAAAAGATAAGGGCTTCCTGTGCGTATCTTAAGCACTCACATACTCACGTACTACTATTTCATTGATCCCCTCTAAAGCCCTGCGTAAGGGCTCTTATCATTAAAAACATCTCGTGGTGTGGCTCACCATAGCGCACCACGTAACATATTGATAAAAAAATGTAGACTCTTTTGACACAGCACAACTTTCATGACATAAAGTGCAAAATAGATGGAAAGCTGTGCAGACACCTGCAGGTACAGTGGATGCAATGACAGTGAATGAATATTTATGTTTACACAAAGAGTCAAAGTTGTGTATTATGAAGACTAATGGGGTTTGTGTTGGTGGTGTGAGCAGTCCAAGGTGTGGTCCAGGGCCTGAACAGCCTGTGAGAAGCAGCTCCTACTCATCCTCGCTGTGCTGGCCTTCAGAGAGCAGAAGTGCTTTCCTGAGTGCAACAGAGAGAAGAGTCGATTGTTCAGGTGGCTGACGTCCCTCACTATTGTCCTGGCATTGGTCCATCATTGATTGCTGTAGGTTAGAGTTCAGGTCCCTCTGTAGAGCTCATCTGTGCTGCTTAGTGCTATTCCCAAACCAGGCTGTGATGCCTCCTCTCAGGAAGATCTCAATGGTGCAGGTGTAGAGGTTCTTTAGCACTTTGGAAGACAGTTTAACATCAAGGTGGTCAAGAGGCCTTCTTCAGCAAGGTCACAGAAACCGTTTTAAAGCCATTCAAGCATGAGCCATAACATTAAGTTGACAAACTGTCTATACTCTGTAAACCTGTATTTATGACAAATAAAAACTCTGGATCACTGAAGTAACAGCTTTGCAAAATCAACTACTAATTTTCATTTTATTAAATTAGTTTTATTATGTACATATTATATTATTATATTGTTTTATTTGTCATTGTGCTGAACAGAAATATGTAGTGATCTTGTCGTCACTCCGGCGTCTCTGCTGGTGGAATATGGAGACCCTGCTGAAGTGAACTGCTCCATACCGAGTAAACCTGTGACGCAATACATGCTGGGCTGGGAGTCTAAATCATCACAACCGGATACAGACACTAAAACACGTTTGATGTGGAAGGTGGACAGTCTGAGGAATTGGGAGGAACCTGAAGGTCTCAAGTGTTACCTCATAACAGTAACTGATCTGTGTCAGAGTCATGTAAATCTCACCATTTACAGTGAGTACCACTATTTTATTAAATCCCATAACTTTTCTGTAATGTGCACATTTATCATATTTGATATGATTTACTTGATTGTGTGTGTGTGTGTGTGTGTGTGTGTGTGTGTGTGTGTGTGTGTGTGTGTTCACAGAGAGACCAGACAGTGTTGTTCTGAGCTCAGTGTCTAATGTGTGGATAGCGGGAGATCAGACAGAGCTGAAGTGTCAGATTAAAAATGTCGGTCCTGGACATAAACTCAGTGTACACTGGAGCAGAGCTGACCCGAAGCAAAACAACGCTTTCACATTATTTAGCGAAACATCACTCTCAGACTTGGTAAATGAGATGAGAAATGTGAGCGTGACAGTGAAACTGAACGTTATGGCCAGACGTGAGGATGAAGGAGTGCAGTACAAGTGTGCAGCTGTGCTGAATCTTAACATAGATCGTCCCGTGTCCGAATCACAGCCAATCACCATCACTGTACACTGTGAGTCTGTAACATTATTATAGTATCTGTAAACACCTAAGAAACA
>JAAGKR010004050.1:0-33137 GCA_011419295.1 Clarias macrocephalus
TGTACATAAGCTCGTACATTTTTATGCCTCCCAAAAAATATGATGCATCCCTGGCATCATATACAAAGCATGTTTCACTTGCAAAAGAACAGCTTCATACTGCGGTGTCTTCTCTATCTGCCAATTTAACAGAATTTTTTATATATACATATTTATTATAATTTAAAAAAAAATCTGACATTGCGATTGAATCAGTTACTCAGTACTTGAGTATCTTTTCACCGAACACTTTTTTTTTTTACTCTTACTTGAGTCATATTTTGGATGACAATTTTGAAGTACAGCTACTCTTACTTGAGTAAATTGTTTGGCTACTCTGATGATGAACACCAGTTGCTTATAAACATACAGTATCAGTGCATGTTCGGCTGGTTATGTCCTTCTTCTACCTAAGTACACATAAAATGGATATTGCAATATTCATAACAAGTAAATCTGGCATGGAAATAAGTGCTCTGCCATTTTGACCATGCATACAATTCTTTCCTCAATAAATGTGAAGCTCTTTCCAATAAAATCACGAGTGCAGTTTGGAGATAAGACTGTAGATACCGCTGCATGTTAGAGCCCAGAGATGGATCGTTTTGGCCAGCCAATATCTTTAATTTTGTTCCCGTTATGCCTTTTAATGGGCATGGGGATAAAAAGCTGTGTTGTGTTCTATTGTCTGTAAGGAAGGGTACAATTAGAAGTAAGGGGCAAGAGGTCAGGATTAATAGACAAATGTCAAATGCAATCAGCACAAGTGACTGCAGCCATGTTGCAATTAAAGAACAGCAAGAAAAATCAACATTCTTTCTAACATTATCACTTCATTAGTGTGCAAGTTAACTGTGTATGCGGAAGACTGACTAAAGTGGCAAGATAGGTCAACTTCTCCACATTGTATCTAATAGTGATATTGTTATTTAAAAGTCTTGGTTCGGATGTATAAACTATCTTTAGAACGCAATATTTTCATTTAAATGCAAATTGGTCATGATGAATAAACAAATGAACATTTATGGTTATTAACGTGATGAGACAAGGTAGGACCTGATATCTATTTATGTGGGTTTTGCTGGAACGCGGTTTCCTTTCACAGTGTGAAGACGACCAAAGGTGGAGTAATTCTGAACAGATTTGCACACTTCTATTCACGTTATTAAAAAGTAAGAATGTCATTGTTAAAGTTGTCCTGCTTTACACAGTCAACAAAGGGAGATCAATAATGACAATGCAGGTAAACAGACCAAGGACAACAGTAGGAGGACACAAGATATTATGAGCCATAAACAAAAAAAAAACAACAACAACAACAACAACAAAAAAAAAAAACATAAAAAGGACAAACACCAAAGGAATATTTATTAGGCAACAATACTGTTTATAACTGCTCCTGGTGTCACTTCTGTCCTCAGAGTTCTGCAAACTTTCCAGAAACAGCTTATAATTGTATAGACTGACTTTTGGGTTATGCCAACTGCTGGAATTCAGCCCTAAGCCAGTGTGTAACACCTGCCAATGTTATAACAGACCATAGACATAATAAACCACAAACAGAACAGAAAATCCTCAGCTTTAATGTAATAATCCCCAAAACTTAATAGTAGTTTCTTTTACTTTTGCAGGGATTTGTCACTACTGTTATGAAGGTAAACACCAGCAGATGGTACATGTTTGTGGGAAAGTTTGTTACATTGTTGCAATAAAATCTGTAGATTTGTGATTTATTACATTTGTAGGCTGATATTATGTTGGTGCTGCGGTCACACAAGTTGCCCCCAACTAGTTTATTAATCAAACCAAAATTCAGGTTGTCGTTTGTCATGCAGGGTCAAACGATTCGTCTCAATCTAGAGAATGTACCAACAATCTACCATCCTATCATCCTAACCTAGATCTTCTGCCCTGCAGTGTGAAAGGATCCATGGTCAGATTTTCCACGATTATTTGTGAACTTACCTCAACACACCCAGAAATCAGGCAGATCCTAGAGCAGGGGTGTTAACTAAAATTGCATGAGGTTCATTAAGCGAACCCTTCACACCAGCTGAGGTTCGGATCATTACATACACCCAAAAAGAATAATAATAATAATAATAATAAAAAAATCAATGTTTTTTTTTCAGACAAAAAAAAAATCAATGTAGATAAGATTTAGTATTGAAGACTTTTAAGCTCAGTAAACACCGATTGTTGGGTGAGCGAGAGAGGACCCATGTACCACAGATCGCTCATACTGGGCCAGTTTCTTTGAAAATGTCTGAAACACACAGACCTCATAGAGCTCGATGAGGGAAGAATAAAATGTTTATTTTTCCACCCGTTCATTTCTGAAAGGTCGGTTTTTTCACCATCAACTTTCCTAATTTTTGAGAATGCCACTGGTTTTCACTGATTAAAAGTTTCATCCGTCTGTGCGCCGCTCTGAGTTTGCTCCACTGCATGCATGAAAGCACGTCCGAATGCAGCATCGATGAGCATAGTGGCAGCAGCCCACGGCGTCGTAGGACCCAGGCGGCTCTACCGATGTGACCTTCATGCGCCTCATAGAAATTTATTTTATTAGAAAATAACTTTGGCCATATATTTATTTCATTATCTCGAAAGGCTTCACGGGCCGGATCGATGCTTGTTGTGGTCCGGATTCTGACCAGACTCTGCCAGGTGGTGACCCCTGCCCTAAACATTACTCCTTCGATTTTCAGAACCATTCATGGCTCATTGTTTTGTTTATTTGTTTGTTTTTTTTTCTGTACAAAGTGAACTTGTAAAGAGTAAATATTTTTCTCTTTTTAAACTAAATGAATTACCTTTGAGGCTTTGGATATTTTGTTTAAATACTTCTTTATTGAAATTGTAAAGCCTGCTTGCTGGAATGTACATTGTGAGCAGAGATCAGGCCGTGTAGGGAGACCAATTAAAAAACGTACTGTGAGTTAACACATTATACTTGATCAATAAAAATCGCACTGTCCATGCCCAGCTTGAATAATATGTAGAACAATCTATGTATGTATAAGACCATGATACACCATAAGATTGGTTTGTGTTGATGAAGACTTTGATAAATATGAACAGTTTGACAGATCGCTGTAAAGACCATAATTTTTTAAATTACTCTGAAAGTGACTCACAAATGCAGAAGTTGCACAAAGCACAAAAATTTCTGGGTTATAAAACAAAGCAGATGCGCGATCTTGCACAATTAGGGTTACATTTTACACACACAATGTTCAGAATGCAAATGTCATTACCTCTAACAACACCACCCCTGTGAAAACATAATGGTGGGTTGAATCTATTTTTTTTATTTCGATTTTGCTTTTATTCGACCAGAACTCTGAGCTTTTAATAAAAGAAATAATCAATCATTAACCATTTCAGTATTTCTTATATACAGTAAAGAGCAATAATACAAACAAACTAATTAATAATAATAATAATAATAATAATAAAAAAAACATTATTTCATATCTTCCCTTTATAAATATCTGTTCCCGGCATAGTTAAAGTACATCTCGCAAAAAAAAATCATGAATTGACCATCTTTCGTGAGATGTGCATTACGAATATGACTATATGTTGCTGAAGTAAAAAATGGTTTCTCCTGACATAAGCCAACTTTAATATTGCAGTGTGTGCAGTTGTTGTCCTTGCAAACTGCACCATGTTCACATGATGGTAACCATTGTTATAGTTGCATGATGTCATTTGAGGTTGCTAAGCAACAAAAACCAGTCACATGTGTGTAAGAATAGCCTAAAAATTACAAAAGCAATATTTCACAGCATGTTGAGTTTTAATATGTGTGTAAAACCTGTGCTCTGGTAAGAAAGCTCACTGGATGCACTAAAACATATTAATTGGTAGATGTTTTATATTCAGTTTCCAATTTTATGACTTTTTGGGGATTATGTTAAACAAGGGAACCGTTTGGTGATAAGATAAGGAGAGCAGGATGGTATGGATTTTAAGGAACAATCTGTTTATTGAAATGATTTTGAAATGATACAGATACAAAAATAGGGTGGAATTTAAAGTACAGTATCTGTTTCAAAACATACAGGTACATTGATCAAGGCACAATAAATTAATTTCAGAAAGCACACATCTTCATATTAAATAGTCTTTATATAGTCTAATATTTAATAGTCATATTTTTTTTTTTTTGGAAATGTTGTTACGTTTCCATTTGTCACCTACATCCATCAACACGCGCAAGCATCCTGTTCCTGTATTAACCACCATGTTAAATGTTCAATGAGGACAGAACATTCTAGGTGCATTTTTAAAAGATTTTTTTACAGTAGATGCACCCACCATGGTTCAGAACACAGATCTAACGTACTGTGCAAAAAGTCGTGAGCCTTATTTTTTTCATATTTTGCTTCCAAAGAGTCTGACTTTCTTGTATTATTAATGTAAGATTTTTGGGCTCTCATTTTTGTCAAGTTATTGTTTCTCTTTCACTCCAGCCCCTGAACCTAAGCAGTTTCAGAGGAACGTTTTTTGTTTATTAAACCGCACAGTGAACTATGAATCATTCAAGCATGAAAAACAAAACAAAAAAAAAATCATCGAACTGACCCAGTTGAGAAACAGGAGCAGATGATGTCAGATGATCAGGCCAATAATTAGTATATTGCTGATGCTGAATGGTTGGAACAGACGAGAGGGGAAACAAGATCGCTGCTGAGGGTGTTACATAAACAACCTGTTATATAAATAAATCACTTATTCACTCACTCCCCTTCTATACGGCTTTATCCTGTATACAGGGTAGCAGGGGGCCTGGAGCCTATCCCTACTTAGGGCACAAGGTGGGGTACACCCTTGATGGGCTGCCAATCCATTTCAGGGCACACACATACACACACTTTGGACAATGTCGGGAACACTGGTAAGCCTAATCTGCATGTCTTTAGATGGTGGGAGCAAACCAGAGAACCTGGAGGAAACCCACCAAGCATGGGGAGAATCAACCCTGGCCAGGAATCGCACGTTTGCGAGTGTTCCACAAGACGAGCAAAGATTTTTAATAAATTTTGACTTGAAAAATGAGCAAGTCTTGGTTTATGAATACATAGTATCATGTACGGTAGTACGGCTCTTAGTGCGTGTTTCTCACTGATATAATCAACATCTGTGCATGCGTGCACTGCAAGCACCATTGTATCTGAAGGAATTATTATTATTATTATTATTATTATTATTATTATTATTATTATTATTAATATTATAATTATTATTATTATTATTCTGTATTCTTTTGCCGCCGCAAGTACTGCTAATTTGGGCGCCTGAACATACTTGAAAACTCACCAAACTTTCCGGAAAAATTAAGCCCTGGCGAAAATTTTGGTCTGAAACTGTCTGCGTGAGTAGGCGTGGCCAAATGACTCTGCAGCACCCCCTGTAATGTGATCTGGGTCCCTGTAAGACCTACTGACATGAAATTTGGTACACTGATGTATTTTCTTGGCACAAGAAAAAGTCTACTAGAGGTATACTCTAAAGTGAACAGGAAATCCGTCATTTTGGGAAAACTGCGGGACGTTGAATTTTTACGAACTCCTTCTAGGGGAATTGCCCAATCGAGTTCATCATTTCTCAGATCGCTCTTGAGGGATCAAGGACAAAAAGTTATCAAAAGCTTCCGTCTGGGTCACATGGTCTGGCTGTGGCGCCACCACGAATTTGACTCTCCCCCGACATTCAGGAAATGGATGTATATTTTTGCCTGTTTCTACCACACATTTATTCCAATGGGGCAGAAACTTTACAGTTATGATGAGCATTCGAGTCTGAACAGATTGATTTAATTTCTCTTTTGGCTGTATTTCTGTACAAAGGAAGGGACAACATCAGAGAGAACATGCAGGAGGACATTGTAGAGGCCCGCATGGACTGCACACGATGCGCGGGCCCAATCATCACTGCTTGCAGCTTTAATTTGTCTTATTTTGACTAAAGTAGTGATTCCACTAGTGTGTCGCTCATTCAAGTGTCATTAGAAAGATTTCTTGTTTATTTTCCCGATAAAACAGTGTTTCCGTTAATGTGTGTATGTGTGCGCATGTGTGTGAAACTCAAATAAGAGAGGAGGAAGTGTTACTGTGTAAGACAAGAAGAAAGAGAGGGGAGGGACCTCTCCCCTTACCTTAGCTATCCACCGCGCCTGCGTGCATAAATGGAAACACTTATCTGTTTGGATTTATTTTTACTTTTTTTTAAAGGTAAAGAGCAGGCTATTTTTTTTTTATTTTATATTTTGTATTAATTATTTTTATTTATAATTTTTTTTGGGGTGCTGTGGAATGAATAATTTGAGTTTCCATTATTAATTATGGGGAAATTCACTTTGATTTACAAGTGTTTTGATATACGAGCCCACTCCCAGAATGAATTATACTCGCAATCCAAGGGTTCACTATGTGTATGTATGTATGTATGTATGTATGTATGTATGTATGTGTGTGTGTGTATGTATGCATGTGTGTATGTATGTGTGTGTGCGAGCGTGTGTATTCCCCCCCCCCCTCTTTTTCTTGTGAGATGGAAAAATATATATACGTATAAATATTTAAAAATGTATTTTTTATCTTTTAGTTTTTATATTTATTTTTCTTCAGTTTTCTCTTTTCTTTCCCTTTTCACTTTTCTTCAATTTCAGTTTTCTCTTTTGACTTTTATTAAATTTCTTTTCAGTTTTCTCTTTACTTTAGCTTTTCCCATACCGGAGCAATGCTCCCAGACCCGGTACTGTATAAATATTAACACATGGTGCGCCGCTTTCTGGGGGTTTAAGTAACGGCCAGGTGTAGCACATTAGCTGTGATTACCATCATGGCGGGAGTTGCCTAGCAACCGCGCCTGTTCTGCGCCCCGCCTGCCAATAAATCTGCGTAATAGTCGTCCGCATGTTTGCCCCGTGTTACACAACCAGATTTTAAATTGTATCTTTGAGGCACTTTGCAGCCTGTCACAGTAAAACATGTTGCCATTTCTTTCATTTAATCTACAGCTTTTAATTAATTTTAATATGTAAAAGTGAGGGGTGGTTCTAGACTTGTGTATTATACTTATACTATAGGTACCTATAGGGCAAGCAGATTTTATCCATAGTCACCTATATTCATTGTGTTATAATAAACAATTCAGAGAAATAAGTAAGATTCAAAGACATGACCACAGGTCAGAGCTAAAATTTATTACATGGAGGCAAACACCATCATCATATTTTCTGTATTAATTAATGTAACTAGCTAAAGCTAGTTAAATTACCCAGGTGTGTGTATGTATAAAGCAGTCACTTCCAGGCAAAGAATAAAAATAGGTTTTGGATTTCTTTTCTTCCTGGCAGGTAAATTGGTGGTTGAATGAACTCACAGGACAATTTTGTTTAATGATTGGTGACATGTTTTAGGGGCATGACAGCTCAACTGTGAAGGAGTTCTCTGTATCTTCCATGCCTCAAAGCCTTTAGCTGCAGGTTGATGACAAGCTAACAATTCCAAAGTGAGTGATTGGAAGAGCTGAGAAGATTCCCTGTGGGCTGCTGTTGCTCTTGGGCTGGTGAAGGGTTTGTTAAGTACAGTGATTTGGGCAACGGATCACTGAGAGCAGGCTGAGGCTGTAAGCGTGTGGCTTCCATTGTGAATGTCTATGGAACACATGTGTTTATTTGTACTTTTAAAGTTGTAGGATGGTACGTATTATCTGGTGACCGCTCTGTGCAGTGGGACTGGTTTAGTGAAAGAGTGGGACAATTTCTCATATGAAGATAATGTTGTAGTAAGTCGTTTAGACGAGCAAACCGAGAGCCTGTGCTTAATTAAGGTAAATGTTTGTCCTGGTATGATCAGCGAACATGTTCTGTAGCATTTTATGAAAAAGCTTTTTTTTCATATTAGCTTTAAGCATTTTCTTCCTTGATGGAAGGAAAAATAAGTAGACAGCAAAGTAAGTAATTTATTCTTAGAACAGAAGAGTAGTAATATAGTTGACATTGAGTTAGACATAATACTAATGTAATATTAACCGCTATTATTGGGTCACATTTATCATTAAACTGACTGTCCACAGTTTTCTTTTAGCTAGAATGTTTGTAGTGATATTTCCCTACATATTGGTCTTTTATTGTTTAATTGCTCGTACAGAAGTAACCTTTTTGTTCAGTTGGCCATTCCCACTCTCAGTGTCTGAATATGCTTTTCAAGTCACGATGATCTGAAATGAAGACCCTGAAAAATCTTAACACTACGATTCCCTCCATCTCCAAGTAGAAAACATGGTATTGAGAAGTTCGCTTTTATTCATGCTGTTGCTTAGCAATGTACAAATTAATCATCACTGCAGGTCAACAAATGTTTTTCTTTTGGTTCAATTTATAGGGGTCAGATTTCATTACCCATCATAACATAAAAAAGAAATAAATACTACTGGCTCCATAAGCACAAAATACTCACAAAAGACTTTTATGCAGAATAACAGAACACAGCTTTGAGAGTAAAAAGTATATATTTATCGAGCCCCTGCTACACTAATGCACTTATCCCAGTGTTGCACTAGTGCTTGGATACCATCAAGGTAGAAAGTTTTCTCAGTACTTTTCAGCTACACGTCTGAAACTCCTGTACTCCCAGGAACTCCTTTAATGGATCAAACATGTAGAAATGGCTTGCAGTGAGGTCAGGACTGTACGGCGGACGTGGAAGTAACTCCCAGCCGAGTTCCTGTAATGTGCAAGATGCGTCTCTTCTGCAAGCTGGTAACAAGTTATCGGTCGATTTTCAAGGAATAGACATTCCACCTGCTGAATGTTCACAGGAATTGACTGCAGGTGGCTTCTTTAAGCATTTGAACTATTTAACAGGGTTACTGTGTAAGAGCCTTATTAATGGGGTTTTCAGTGATTTTAGGATTTTATTTGAGCTTTTTCATTATTATAAATGTTAACTTGTCGGCCTGGCTCAGTGGTAAGCAGTGGTTTCATGCGTGGGTGTGTGTGTGTGTGTGTGGAATTTGCATGATCTTTGTGCTTTTTGGGTCTCCTACAAGAAATTGCCAATCGGAAATCCAGGCATGTATTATCAGCTGATTGGCATTTCTGAATTGCCCCTTGTGTGTAATTGGGTATTTGTGTGCTTGTTCCTTGAGATTGGTTGGCCCTTGTTTGCTTTGTGCCCTGAATGACTCTCGACTAGATAAGCACCATTACTGGAAAAATAATTGAATGAATGAACCTTAATAATGGCAGCCTGTGATTTCACAGCAAATATGACACCATAGCAGGAAAAAAATATTTTGAATATAATTGAATGTATTTAGTATTTATTTTCATAACATTTTAACAATAGTATTATTAAACTTATTTTAAAGAATTACCAATTAGGCTAAATAATATTTACTAAATAAATAAATAAATAAATCTAGTTAAGATACTTACAAAAAGTATTGCAAAAAATAATTGAAAATCGGTTCACTCACAACCAACGTCAATGAGTAAACAGAATTTTGACAATGATATTTTCTTTTTTATTTCATTCCATTTACTGTCTGTCAACTAGTACTGAACATGCAGTAAATTGCTGACATTATTACAAATCATTCTGTTCCCGTTTATTTTTGCCAAGTGAAAAGATTAACAGGCTTATTAAAAGTAAAGAGAATTTTGCAAACCCCTAAGAGTTCCTTGGCTCTACGTAGAAAAGAGTGTGAATAGTTTCCTTTAAGGAGGCTGAGAATCTTTGATGATCTAAGGAACCTTTTAAGTAATATTCAGTGAAACGTTTTTGCCTTAAAGGTTATAACAGAAAAGTCTTGCATATACTGTACTGTACCAACACAAACCTTGGGCACAAATTTTTTTAAATAATCAGAGCTTGTTTTGCTATGAACAAGTGATGTATATAATTTTCGGGTATAGTTTCCAACAACTTTAAAGCAGATAAGTAAGGGGGGGGGGGGGGGTAAGACAGGTTTCCTATGCAGAGGTCACTAGTAAGTCTGTTTGAACAGGAGGCTTGAACTATTTTGGATGTCCTCAAAGGTAGCCGTGATTTCTTTATAACCTCTTTCAACTTTCTCAGATAATTATCCTCAAGTGGCTTCACAAATACTTAGAATATCTGTATTTTTTCCCCTTGCTATCTTCCCTTCCCTTACTCTTCCCTTGCTTCCATGACAGAATGCAGCAGTCCTTTTCCATTGGCGAAATATTGCCAATAGAAATTTTGTCTATTGAAATAGAAAATGGCACTGATGTCGACTAAATGACATTGGAACAACAGCGCATGAATGGGACCAACACAAATCTGCAAATATTATACGAATAAAAATACTTCTAAACAACAACAACAACAGAATATCAACCTTTTTTTGTATGGCATTTATTTATATTCCCCCAATATTTATTCAAAGAATAATGAGGGAGCAGTCTTATGCAGATATATACAGTACTGTATGCTCGTGGTTGCAATCAAGTGATTGAATCTAATTAATTTCAAGTTGTTTTTGCAAACTTGATACGTCACTAAGTCTGTGTACTGTATGCATAACCTGTTTCTCAACAGATTTGCACAATTGTGAGCTTTCAGGAATTTCGTTCTTCTAAAAAAGTTCCTGATCTTCACTAATACTTACATCATCTGCTTCTTCAACTATTGCAGCAATGTCTCTTTTTTCTCTCTCTCTCTTTTTCCACCATTACAAATGCACAGCACTTGCCGAGTTCCTGAAAAACAGACATGTTCGTTTCTGCGGTACATGCATTGTTGCTTAATAAAGAATTTATATCCTTGATGTCGATTTTATCCATATATTATTTACTAATCTTAACATTACAATATACCTCAAAACATCAATGTAACCCAAATGAACATTAATTGAGCACCCTATCTTTCAGTCTCCCATTTAGGCAGGTTTTTGATGTTTCAGGAAAGGGCTATTTTTTTAATTATATTTATAATAAAATTGTCTTGATTTATTTTTTTTATAAAAAGTTTTATTTTCTGTGCTCCTATAAAACTCCCCCCCCCCCCCAACTTTCAACCAGCTAGTTTGTAATTTATAACTGATAGATAGATAGACAGAGCATAAATGACATAAATTCTGGGAAAGTGTTTGTATTGAAATTACAGCCTGTAAATTTATTTTGAAGAATTCAGAGACAGATTCATTTTGACATCTAATGGTCGCCTACAATAACAAGATTGCAAGTTGTGCATTTTAAATGTTTAATTAGCATTATTTATACAAGTAACACTGGCATTTTAGAACCACTGAAGCACAATATCACCCAAAGTAATGAAAAAATGGATTGAAAAACGTCCAATATGTTTGAGTATTTTTGTTCATTAATAAATAAATATGATATACAGACAGATAAATCATGTCATGGAGGGCTATTACACATTCGACTCAGTTATATTTACTTGAATAAATTAGAACTACAACAGCAATAATTTGGTTAAGTTATACATTTTTCTAATCCACATTTTATAATGTTGCTGTGTAACTTTGACAACAGATTATCTTTTAAAATGTATTACTGTGTCATGTGCAATACTGTGAAAAAGCCTTGAGTCCTCATTTCTTCATATATACCTTCCAAAGAGTCAAGTTTTCTTTTTTTTTTTTGTATTGTAGTCTTGAGGAATAGTTCTACAGGCTTCCAGAAGGAGTTTGTGGGGGGGCTTTTTTGAGTTTTTTCCACATTTTTTTGTCTCTAATTATTTGACCTAGGTATCATTCAATCATAAAATAATCATGTAACGTAAGGCATGAACCAGTGAGAAACAGGTGCAGATGATGACAGATGATCAGGCCGGTGATTAGTTCACTGCTGATGCTGAATGCTGAGTGGTTGGAACAGACGAGAGGGGAAATAAAGGTTGCTGCTGGCTTGTTCCATAAACAACTCTCTTTATTTATTTATATATACATATATATCCCAGGAGACTTAGGGCACAAGGCGGGGTACATCCTGGACAGGGTTCCAATCCATCACAGGGCACACACTCATTCACACACTACGGACAGTTTGGGGATACCAACCCTAATCTGCAGGTCTTTGGACTGTGGGATGAAACCAGAGTACCCGGAGGAAACACACCAAGCATGGGGAGAACATGCAAACTCTATGCACACAGACACCGGAATGGAACCCTGATCCTGGAAGTGCAACAGTGCTCTCATTAATTTAATTTCATTTAATATAATATAATTAAATTAATGCAAAGAAATGTTGGGTTTCTCAATACTTTTGGTTACTATGTATGAACAGTTTGATTTGCAATATTAGAAACGTCCTTTTTAAATAAAAAGAAGTGCTGGAAAATGTTTTCTACATTGTTTCTTTGAGTTATTATGGTGTTAAAATGCATGAATGTTCAAATGATTGTGGTCATATCATATTGTTGTGTATATAAATTTATGATTTTTGCAAGATGCTCTAATTTCACCTCCCACAATTTTGCATAACTAAAACAGCATGTTTTGTTGCCTACAAGACTCGTTCAATTAACAAGCTTGTTAAAGATCAAAAGAAAAAAAAATCACGTTTCCATTTGCTACAGTAGTTAAATGCCCCTTATTACTGTAGTCCATCACAGCAGGGAAAACTGCAATGGCAGTAACAGTTCATTAATACGAGCTACTATTTTCCCCAGCTGGTAGTTTCGCTTCATTGATCATGTGACAGGAGGAAGTGATGCCTCAGGATGCACTGCATTTTTTTTCTCCCCAGAATGAGTGAGACTGAAAATGGTGTTTGTTGCATTTGCCAAATATTCAGTATCAGACACACCTGTTTGGACACACCTACTCATTCATATGTTAGCCTTTATTTGTACTGTTTTTCTTACATTTGTTAAACAATACTGAATACATCAAAACATTTTATGTGCTAAAAATCCAAATGATTTCCATTTTAGATTCTTATTATAGCTACGTTTCTCCCAACCATTTTTATGGGGTAGGTATCTGGATTTAATTTCCAACGGTCTTCAAGGATCTCCCACATACGTTGAGGACCTTCTACCTGCCAGTACTCATAAAGTAAATGATGGCTACTAAAACAAAACAAACAAACAAACAAACAAACAAACAAACAAAACAACAACCTTGAATGAGTAGGTGTGACTGGTCCGATATGTACCGTTGTGGAACATATTATACTTATTTACCTCTTTTCTTTTCTCTTTATACCTTTCAGGAATATAGGAAACATTCATATTCATGCGTAAATGAAATGTTCCTGAAAAGCTGCTGTTTCGAATTTAAAATGTTTTCCTGTGACACCTTTTTGATCTCACACTGCATGTATCAGTTAGAAATGCTTCATCTACCTGTGGAACTAAAATGTCAAACACAATCCTTCCACTTTTGATTGTGTGTTGCAACATGAAATGTGCTGAGAGGTTTTCATTGCAGCAGACCCGTCACTGTGGAAAGCATCTGTGTTATTGAGTTTTGAGGTGCTCTGCTTTCTCTGCAGGATACTGTCATACACTGTTTTTTTTTAATGGGCTAAAAACAAAAAAATACTCATTTAAATAAAAAGAGGAGTCTTTTCATGGCACCGGAAATACTTTGCATTCTTGTGTGTTCCTGTTCTGAAGTTAGGTACCTCAACTGAGTATGTATAGCAGCTTCTTTGAGATGAACTGTCATTAAAAAAAAAAAAAAAAATCCTGTATTTATTTCATGTCAAATTTTCCATGTTAAAAGCCTGCTATTTTAATGTTTCTGAAACTAATCATATAATAAAACAAGTGTGAAATTAATAATATAAAAACACTTGAAAATATTACGTGGAAAGCAAAGTTAATGAATTAGAGCCATTGAAAGTGAGTTTTTGCAATCAAGCATAAAATTAAAATATCGAGAACCATACGATTGTCCAGGCAAATACTTCATAGACTGGGATGTTGATTTAAATTACTAACAATTTCTGGTATGTCATTTTGCTTATTTAAGTATACAAACTTATAATGATGGAAATTGTAAATAATAAGTTAAAATAAGTTAAAATTATTAATAGATTATATGAATCTGTCTGAAATAATTAGTACATACAATTATGCACTAATTAATCTGCATTTATCTGGCTGGAGCAGGAATATACAGTAGGTGCTAACCAAGTTATACAGTATAACTAACTTCTTTCACAAATATTCCTTAATATTAAACATTTAACATTCAAAAATAAATAAATGAATAAATAGCATTCTTCAGTAAATGAAAAAAGCTCACAAATTGCTGTGTGATAAGAAGATCAAGTGCTTCAGTGTGTTCTTTTATAAAGTGGTCATTGATTATTTTACTATATTTATATATATATACAGGGGAACCTCGGATTGAGAGTAACGTGGTTTATGAGTGTTCCGCAAACCGAGCAAAGATTTTAAAATAATTTTTAATCAGAAACCGAGCAAGTATTAGTTTACGAGCGCCGAGTATCATGTATCACGCATGCGACTCTTATTTTGACACCGAGCGTCACTCTTGCGCTGCGGAATTATTTCAGTGTCTCTTATGTGTGTGCGTGCGCGTAATTTTACACCGACACACACACAAACACCCTGACACACCCACAGACGCTCTCTCGCCTTTTCACCCACTCCCCGGGTTCACAAACACACAGAAACTCTGCTCTGTCGGTGATTCTTTTCAAAGGTAAGGTGCTGGTTCATTTGTTTTGTTTTTGTTACTTTACCACAGTGATTCCCTTAGTATGCGCTCACGCCAGTCTCAGAGAGATTAATTTTTTTCCTGTTAAAACGGTGTTTCCGTTGTGTGTGTTTGTTGTGAAACTTAAAAAGCGAGGTGGGGAGAGGGAGGAGGAGTGTTGCTGTGTAAAACGAGATGAGGGAAGGGGATAATTCCACACACACACACACACACACACACACACAAATACACAGCGCCTGCGCGCTCCAACGGAAACACTTGTCTGTCGAAATGTATTTGTACTTTTTTTAAAGGTAAACTGCAGATTAATTTGTTTTATTTTAATTTTATAGATTGTATTAATTATTTTTATGTATTTAATTTTTGGGGCTGTGGAACGAATAATTTAAGTTTTCATTATTTCTTGTGGGAAAATGATGATTTGGTTTACGAGTGTTTTGGGACACAAGCCCACTTCCGGAATGAATTATGCTCGTAATCCAAGGTTCCACTGTATATATATTGTAAATATATAATTTTGGTTTGTTTAAATCTGTAATGTAATAAATCTGGACAATAATGGAGGAAATTAATATGCAACTTTTTAGCAAAATAATCAATGACAACTTTATTAAAGCACTGGATCACACAGCAATTTGTGAGCTTTTTCATTTATTGAAGAATGCTATTTATTCATTTATTTATTTTTGAATGCTAAATGTTTAATATTAAGGAATATTTGTGAAAGATGATATTGGGGTTACGTGACCGTGAATACAGGATAAAGTAATTAGTGATATTGGGGTTATTCCCATTTTATAAGTTTCTCTATTTTATTTTATCACTATTTTCTTCTCTCTTATGTAAAGCACTTTGAATTGCCATTGTGTATGAAATGTGCTATACAAATAAATTTGCCTTGCCTTGCCTTATTCCACCTAATACTGATTTCTTAATGTTATTTAGCCAAAGCATTAACACAATTTGTTTACAGATTATTTGCATTTAGTTTCATTTAAGTAAATAAAGGTCTGCAAATTCTGCATGATCTTGGGTTATTTTGATGTGTTGTGATGATGTAATTTCCTTTCAATATACACTCTAAATAACAATAGTTATATTTTGAATTTAGGAGAAATATTGTCAGCAGTTCACAAAAAATGAAGCAAAACTGTTCATCTTATTTTAGCAGTGATCTCTTTTTTTTCCATATAATCTTTATTTATTTATTTATTTTTAATGACTTTGCATGGTAAAATATTTGCTTTTAACCATACTGTACATACATGTGTATGTTTTTGGGGTTGTACATATTCTGTCCGTCTTTACTTCTTTCGCAATAATGAAGCTGTAACTACTGTACCATCTCTCAGCAACTGAGTTAAAACACTATGGATATTAATCTTTCAGTATTTTCATCAGGAAAAAGTGCATTGTTTCACTTTGGTGGCTGATGTCATACCTGGTTAGATTCTTTCTACACCTTTGCGTCAGACTGTGTGTTAATGTTGCATCTACAAAAGGACTGACCTTCAAGCACATATCCATGTCTTATTTAATTAGTGTCGAGCCTTTTGTCTGTGATTCATTACAGCTGGTTGACTCATTCTTATAGAAAATAATATGTTAAATAAGCAGGAAAACAATCAACTGTTTTCATTATACTGTATGTAGCGACTGTTTTTTGACCAACTTGCTGTTTAATAAGCCAGTTTAAGTATTTTACAAGAAAATGTTGTCGTGCCTGATTTCTGGTTGTTATGCCACCAGTGGGTTTATTCTTTTTCAAAATAGTGGTATTGGCTGTGCCCCGTGCGTGTGCCCTAACCCTGATTGATTTTCCTGGCTTGCTTTGCTCCCATTGACAGCTCTCTGGTCTTCATGTTGGTTTATTCTTTTTAAGAACAGTGGATCTAGGGCAATGAAGATCAATCCTTATGCAGTATAAGTAAAAAGTTATGATCATTTTAACAAAATGATATTCCCAGTTTTTGGTACAAACCAAAAATACATACAGTATGTGTTACTGACTGCAACATTTCGGTTATATCAGTATCCATGAAGTGAATTACATTTTGCGTACCAGACTTATTATCAGTAAGGAAGGGTCCATATCCTGTTGTAAATGCAAATGTTAATCCAAATGTCTACAAATGAGTATCATCAAAAAGTTATATTTGTAATAAACGGGGAGTGTAACATCCACCAACATAATACCAGCCCACAAATGTAATAAACCACAAATGTAATATAAATTTGCAGCATTTAATGTAATAATCCTGCAGACGTAATACATATTTCCCACAAACATGTTAGCAGTCGATTTATTACATTTGGAGGGATTTGTTACATTTATGGGAAATGTATTATGTTTGGGGGATTATTACAGGAAAACCTGCAGATTTGTATTATGCTTGTGATGAAGAACAACACTTGTGGGTTATTACGTTGGCGGGGCTCACAGGGTGACACTTGTTCAGTGGGCTAGGAGGGAATTGCTAATTAAAAGATTATTGAATTACCTTTCTTTTCTGCAGTCACCAAATTCTGCCTCATAATAGTTCCTTAAGAGAGAGGCAAAGATATGATTTTGTGTAAATTTCATCTTTGTAATGTCTCCTTTTCTATTGATACTACAATTTTTCTTCCTCCAGTAATCCACATACACACATATTGTAGGAAACCCTTTCTTTTTTCGTACAATAAAGAAGAAGATTCTGTTTTCTGTTGCCTATATGTCATGACGTCAAAGTGCATCATAAGTTGAACCCTACAAATGAGTTTAAATCAACTGTCAAAACATTTTGTCAGACCTCAATATGGGTCCCTGCCTTTGTATTGACTCATGAGTATACACCCATTGTTCACATCATTGTTCTTTTCTCTCCTTTACCTTACAGCTCTTAACAGCTTTATGTTATGCAGAATGCACAAGCAAAAGACACACCTTTTAATATTTGGGTATTTTAAGAAAGGAGCCATGCTGTTTCTTCTGAGGTGTTTCTTTTTATATCAAGCATCCCACTGGGACTGTCTGCAGACCTGTCTCAGTTGGAGGTTGGACATGAAACAGAGGTGGGGCTAATTACAGTCACCTGCAGGCTGTGTCAGACAAAACTCACCAGTTGGAGGGCAGATTTCTGAAAATGAAAAGCCCTGAAAATACTGTACAAAGAGTCATAAAATAAATGTGTTAAAGTTTAGACAGTTTAATGTAAAAAAAAAAAAAAAAAGCTGACAGTTGGCATTTATGTCTTTTTTCGCATTTAGTTCCCTTTTACCTTGACGGGGTTGTGGTTAGGTTGTGAAGGTCACAGATTCTTTATCTCCAACCACAGATTCCAGCTCCTACTGGGGGATCCCCAAACCTTCCACAGTATAACGTGTCATAGCTCTAGTCGTGGTCTCCATATCTGAAATATACCTGATAAAGATCTCATGGGAACCACCTAGGGACAGCCTCAACTCAACTCTTATCTTAACTAGCTTCTCTAAACCTGAGATTCTCTTGATTTGTTGCTCTCCCCAACCTATTCAGTAACCCAGTGGTGCAACCTCGTTTCTGCTGCCTGTAGTTACATCCCTATTTTTTTCCTTCTCTACTTACAGACCATGACAATAGGTTAGAAAGGGGAGCTAAAACCGCTATTTGGTGCCTTTTTACCACCAAAGACAAGTGTATCACAGCTGCTGCAGACGCAATTTATTTTTCACTCTCATCTTCACTTTTTTAATCATTTGTGACTAAAATCCCAAGGTACTTAAACTCTTATGCCAGAGGCAAGGCCCCTTGCCTCAGACTTTTATTCAAAGCCTCAGGTATTTATCCCATCTACTTGACACTCATCAACAAAACACTCAAATTCATGTCAGAGGTCGGCTTTTGCCTATTCATCTGAAAATAACAAGGATGGTATCTTTAAGCTACAAATACTGGACATCTCTCCATTCCTCGATTGAAACTCCTTGACCGTGAAAACCACAAACAGTGGCAGTAGAGACATGACATACCCTGGACGGTGTCTGAAAGCCGCCTTTGGAATTTAGGCTAACAATGCCGACACAAATCTTAGTGTGCTTGGACAGAACACAGACTGTAGGATGTAATGAGCCAGAAACCCTATTAGATCTGAAAAGAAATGTTAATGCCATTAGGTAAATTCCTAAAACATACACTATGTGGCCTGGATGAGTATACGCCCATGACCCTTCTCAAAGGTGTGCAAGTGTATAAACTTTAAAGGTTGATTCAGACTATACCACACACAAGCAAATAAATAAGAAGAATGTTCAGTGATACCATTATTGTCTTGGTCTTGCATAGAATTATGTACGTTTAGTATGCTAATTTAGCCCAACCTCCCTTACGTGGCACCGCCATCACATGACCAGAGACCTCATTATAATTTTCTTTAAAAACACCCATCATGGCGGACACAGTAAAACTCGCAGAAACAGACCCAACCTTTTGTACGGAATCTGCCAAGCAAAACCGTCACTTGTTTGGGTTTCAGACATCTTGTTCGTTTCGACACCTTGTCACCTGACCATCACATTTGCATACTCATTAATATTCATTACAATTGGCCAAAGATGGGCGTGTACACAGGATCAGCCTTGGCTGCGTTCAATTATTTCAATGTTTGTACAACAGTGTATTTGCTAAATTGATCTTTATTTACGGTACATGTAATATAAATTGTGAGAACCATGTACTGTATGGTCTGGGTCAGTCTTTTAACGGCATAGATAAGTGAGTCCTTGTATAAAGAATTAAGTTAGATTTTGGTAGATAAGTTAAATGTAAAGTAATTTACTAGAATAAAATGGAGATTTTGTTATTCATAAGAGCAACATGTCCTAAAACAATGTCTAAAGACTTTTGGGTAAGATTTGCCCACTTGTCACTTGTAGATGCAGAACCACACTGCTATTTTAAGACTTTTTTTTGCCCTGTAAAGGTTACTCAATGCCTGTGGACATATTTGCAGTTCTAGTTTTAAATGGGACACTTGTAAAAATCTGGCTGGCCCGTACATGGCAGTTTTTTGAAAGAGGAAAATTATTTTACAGCAGGAGCTTATTAATGTGTTTGAAATTGCGTGGAATAGTTTGACATTGTCCTGTTCAGGCAGCGCTTTCAGTAGACAGCAGAAAAAGATGAAGAGTCATTATGCTGTAGATGGCTTGCAGTGAATGGCATCAGCAGGAGTTCCTCAGTTGGAAAGAATAAGTCACAGCTATTTACTGAGTGTACAGTAGTTGAGACAGACGTTAGAGCATTGTAAGATTCAGGTCCAGTTTTAGCTACAGTCGTGGCATCCAAAAATACTAAGCTTTCATGTGGACTATAAGTGGAAGAAGTGCATCGACTTCTTTATACAAGGATATGATGACAAACAACATTCAACAGTCACTTCCTTGTCTACTCTGATTAGAGTCAACAAAGTTTTAACGTATTGAGCTTCTCGAATGTAATGTTTGTTTACTCATATTCAGTTTATTCCAGACTCGGTTCAGTTTCTTCCAAAGCTTCCTGAAGTCCCTCCGGACTGCTTCTACAGTATACTGTGTATGGATTACTGTGCAAACGTTTTTATGCATGATGCCTTGATATAAACAAAGAAGTGTAAACCTCATGCATGTTAAGTCTCACGTGGTTTCAAAGAATTTTACACTAAATCTTCTATAGCGCTATAGAGTTTTGATGTTATACTCGTTCACATAATATCAAGCATTCCAATGCAACCAAAATGCATTAACGCTACTGTATCTTAATAAACATGCTTCTCCATGCCTTTCTGTATGTAGCCAAACCTTGGCAAAGTGATGCAGAATTTTCTAAAAAGTAATATTTAGTCTTTTCAGTCTTTTTCATTGTTGTCTCGCACCTCCAGCGTTAAGAGTTTGAATCTTGCCCGCAGTCTGTGTTTGCGGAGTTTGCATGTTATACACTTGCTTTTTCGGTTTTCTGAGCTCTCTGGTTTCCACCCACAGTCCAAAGACATGGGTGTAGGCTGATTATTGTTTGCAAATTCCTTAAGGTCTATGATTGGTTGTATGAGTGTGTGAATGTGTGTCCCCTGCCTTGAGCCTTGAGTTTACTGGGATAAGCTCCAGCCCCATTGTGATCCTAGACAGGATTAATGGTGTGAATGTTAAATGAAATTATAATTCAATTATAAATAATTCAACTCATTCAAAATATGCTGTATAGTGTGGTGGCACGCCCAATAGTTTACCATTTCAGTTAAATCATTTTTAATGCTCAAATTTACACAAAATGGAAAAGCTCGAAAGGATTGTTGAAGCATTATAACAAGTACTGCAGAATTTTGCCAGATCCTAAACAGAAATCTCAAGGCAGACCTCAAGGCTCTAGGTTCACTCATTAATCTCCATTGCCAGCATGTGCTAATTGGTTTATTGATTAACGCATTTTGTGGTGCAACCACCGATAAACCCATTAGGCAGGGAGATGTTGGCCTGTGGCCTCCATTGCCCCTCCCCCTCCATAAAAAAAAATTGTCCCATAAGCTGGTAGACAGTAGTTCAAGGGACTTCTTTGGTGTTGGTTTGGTACAGATCATGAATCTTAACAAGAAGGAAGTTTAGAGAAAATCTGTGTTGCAATGGCCGTCAGCGCATTTAACAAGTCACCAGAGGCAGATATGTGAGAGTAGATAAAAGCCCAGGAGATGCTGAAAGCCAATTTGTCAGTCAGTCAGTGGCAGTTTTTGTAAAATTGCCACATGAACAGACCCTTTGGTAGTGATTTGTTTTAGCGACCGGGCTTGTGACATCTGTGCAATTGTGTGTGACATCTCTGAAATGTTGTGCTACCATCACAAATCTATCCAGCCATTTTTGGCGTATGAATCGAACAAAATTGTGAATAAGCGAATCTGAATCAGGAATTTAATCAGCATTAAACATATATATATATATATATTTTTTTTTTTTTCATGGTGATCTCATATTGAACAGCTCATCAGCAAATAATCGACAACACAGCTGAAAAGAGCATTTATTTGTTGATAAAGCCATGCAACACGAATGGAAAACCGAGCGTTAAGAGGTGAACAACCTGAAAAGACATTCCAACAAGGGCAGCCGGTCCGTGCAAAACCCAGCAGAAACTGATGATAGTAAAGTGATTAACCTACAGGCCTTTGTAGAAATTATTTGCTGCTATAGATATTAGTGTGGCCATTTAAATGTGTAATAAAATTAGTGGTGACACGAGACCGTGGCCTACAGTAGTTTGTAAGCTGCAATTTACTAACTGGTGACATGACGGGATGTTAACCTAAGCATCAAGTGAACATTCTTGGCACATGCATCTTCCACGGGGTCTGATGTCAGCTGCTGGTTCCTAGTTTTTATGTTTTATTTTATCACTGAATTTCCAAAAAAATACTTTGACTAAAATACAGGATGAAAGAACCGTCAGCGCTGCTCCTCCTAGGCTAAGAAGTTAAGGAAGCGCTGAAGGTTATTTCTTATGAAAAGTTAGAGTCAGACTCTCTAAATTCTTCCTGCTGCTAGTGCCAAGAAGAAATAAAACTTTGATAAGGTAAGACATCTTAGTTTGTGTACAAGCTACTTTCTAGACTATAAATATGCCTTGGATGTTGGATATTTTCAGATTGCAAAATATTTGTGCAAACAAGGGTCAATGTATATTTTATCAAAGACATCGACCATAAATATGTATTTATACACTAATAAAAAAGTTACCTCATGTACCGACATGTTTAAATTAGGAGCAGACTTTCCACTCAAGTAAAACATTTAGGTACTTTATCTGAACTTGTATACATATTTTTCAATTATGGTAAAAACAATGTTATTTTTAGGTTAAACTAGTATATTTAACTATATTATAACCTTAACTTATTTTAGTCCAATAGACATATCAACATGTAAAACCTACACGAGCCGAGAATTCCCGCTGTGAGTGAGAGTGTAGATGTACAATTATTGCACACTTTCTCTCCTTCGCACATCCATTAGTGGTAAGGAAGCCATAGTGGCCAACTACTGATTAAATACTATTTGAGCGTCAGTATATCAACATTAACATTAATTAACGTTTAGTATATTTTCTTCAATTGTCTTTTTTGTTGAAGTTGGAAAACCAGAGGCGTTACAGTGGGGAAAATAATTATTTGATCCAGTGTAGATTTTGTACTGTACGTTTGCTCTCTATAGGTTTACAAAGAAATGAGGGATCTATAATCTTTTATCATAGGTTTATTGTAAAGATAGAGACAGAAAAAAAAAGAAAGAAAAAAAATCCACGATACAAATGTTCTACACTGATTTGCATTTCAATGAGTATTATACACTGTGTTTAGAACATTTCCTGATATTCTAAGCTGAAGCAGTGGAAAGGTTTCACACACACTTAGTTGAACCAATTCTGCAATCCTAGATGGGGATTTCGGATATTTGCTTCTTTAATTGGACAGAATCGAATTCTGACTTATCTCTAGCTCTCCTGTTCCACATCAGGGAAAGATTTACACCACAGAACTGATCTGATGCAACGGCAAAATGCTCAGGGGTGCATAGAGTATAGTGATAATATCAATATGCAGTCATAGTTATATGTTATATATATATTGTAAAACATACAGTATTGTGTGAAAGTCTTGAACATCCATCATTTCTTCATATTTTGGATGCGAACCAGTGAGAAACAGGTGCAGGCGATGACAGATGATCAGGCCGGTGAATATTATACTGCTGATGCTGAGGGGTTGGAACAGACGAGAGGGGAAACGAAGTCGCTGCTGAGGTTGTTACATTAACAACCAATTTTTTCATTGTATCTTTAGGTACTTTGCAGCCTATCACAGTAAAACATTTGCTCCCATTTGTTCTAATTTAATGTACATCATTTGATTTAATTTCATCTAAGGAAATGATGGGTGGCTCATGACTTTTAAACAGAACTATAAGTTGTATGTCAGTTTTTTAACACATTTGTTGAAAGAATTTATGTTAAATTATATCTGGGTAAATAATTGCATGTAAGTATCAACTTCCATTTGGATCTTCATTAAAAAAGTGATTCCTAAAATGATTGACATCACTGTCTGTATCATCTCACGCTTCATCAGATACTACCTAGTTATCACAACGATTCTACAAATCCCTGTTCTTTTCCTTTCCTTTTCTCTCTCATGCTTCTTGAAGGAAAGATGCAGTGTACATGTATAACGCTCACAGCAGTTCTCTCTGATACATCCTCAATATCAAGTCAGACAGCATGAAGAAGAATAAACCTGGACCCATTACAAGACAACGATGCTACTGGAGAATAAGTGCAATGTAAAGTAAAAACTAATTGGTTCTCTTTTGTAATTTCCCCATGTTTTAGCCTGCATTGACTTATCTTTTTTTTCCCCCTTTCTAACATTTGTAAAAAACAAACAAACAAACAAACAAACAAAGAAAAAACACACACACACACTGGGATGAATGACCTACATATGTGATTAGGTAATTGCTACCATACTAGCCCTAATTTTAGTCTAAAAATAGCTAGGACTCTATTCCCCAGCAGCTGTGCAAATCATGACTGTCACATGCATTCACACACACTATGAGCAATTTGGGAACTCCAATTAGCCTAAACTGCATGTATTTGGACTGTGGGAGGAAACCAGAGTACCCGGAGGAAACCCAGCAAATACGGGGAGAACACACACACACACAGGCAGAAATTGAACCCAGAACCTGAAGGTGCAAGGAGTCAGTGCTAACCATCAAGCCACCGTGCTGGCGTACTGTGATATGAAGTGCAAATTATTGATAAGATCATGTTGGTTGTGATAAAAATAAATTAATTAAAAAATAACTTGTGGGATGCAGATTCCATGTAAATCCCATTTGTTTATTTTAAAAATATATTTTATTTTTAACACCCTTTGGTCCTGCATCTCTTCTGGCCTCTTCCCTGGATCACAACGAATCTTGGGTTATGCTGAGCTGTGAAGTGTACACTACACGTTGGGACAGAAAAGAAGCCTACATTTGTCAGCCACACTTGAAGGAGCCTTCGAAATGGTGCAGCCTTAGTCCCGGTGCTGAAATGATCGGCTTTCAAATGCATCTTCTGCAGATGCAGTCCTGAAATCGAGACACACCAGTTGTTTCGCTTTTGTGTACAGTAAAATATATTACTTGCTTTGTGTGCAAAGCACTTATTCATGATTCCACTTTGTGAGTTTCACGTGTGTTTTGCTTTATTAACCCGTCTGCACTTGCATTTATCTCCACTATCTGATAACTTCCGATGCCAGTTAATGTCTTACCTGAAACTATTCATGAAACTACAGTCTCAAATGAATATGCAAACAAACTATTTATATAATTAAATGTCTGCATCAGCATAGAATTAGTGTGTGTGTGTGTGTGTGTGTGTGTGTGTGTGTGTGTGTGTGTGTGTGTGTGTGTGTGTGTGTGTGTGTTTAGCATAAGAAACTAACCTTACAGAGAAAGACTACAAGGTCAAGCAATTACCTTCCTCCTGACTTTTGAGTTGCCATGGTTACAAATGGATTCCTATTATTTTGTAGATACTTGAGGGAAAACTATACTATTCATTTCCATTCATCATCATTACAAATCATCATTACTATCACTCTCATATATTTTAGTTAAATAGTACTAAACTGTTAAAGAAAATAAAAGAATACATCTAGACATGTCTGGTCGTGTCATGCTTGATTGATTGGCATACTGCAGTTCTAATCAGCACACCATTTTAAAATCTAAAAAAAAAAAAAAACTTCAAATTAGGATAATAGGCAAAATATATTTCCAGTCCTCCTATAACTGGTGCAGTCTCAGGGATCCCGTTTGGCAGCACAGGAACGTGTTTGTCCTATCACTGGAAAATCATGAGCTTGAATCCCAACTTTGCCATAGGTATGTATAATTAGGAGGCCCAGAGAGCCAAATTGGCCATGCGCCCTGGGTGGGAGGGATGCCATTACTCTCTGCCCTGTCAATCAGAGCAATAGCAGAAGATTTGTTAGTGCTTTCCTCTAAGTGTATTTATCTGTCCTGCTAGGCAGCCTGCACAACAGTTTGAAAAATACTCAGTGGCAGACTTCATATGTCTTTGAGAAAGCATGTATTGACCTTCACCCACGACAGCTGGTGACTGTCATGTGATTTCTGAAGGGCTCGTTAGTGGAGGGAAAACGAGGGTAAAATCAATCAGTGTCAAAACAAACTGTGGACGAATATTCAGCTGTTTTTGTATTTTTTATTTATGTTTATTTGGCCTTTATATAAAGTATTGACTCATAATATTCAAGAGAATGGGCAAATGCATTATATAAAAAACAGTAAGGACTAAAACAAACAAACAAAAAAATAGCATGCTCACATTATGGACAAAGTGTATAGTGGGGGTTTGTTTGAAGGTGCAGGAATACAGATGTTAGTCAATGATTTAGTTCATTATGGAGCTCCGCAAACTCGTTTCACTCGCAATACTATATTATACTGTGCGTGTAGAAACACTTGAAAAGCTCATTTAAATAAGCCGTAGAAAGACATCAGACTGTTTTGCATAATCATACAGTTCCCAACTCATGAACATTCCACTTAAGAATTCAACAGATATAAACGGACCTTGCATCTACAAACATTTGTAGATGTGAACAAAAAAAAATTGCGAGAGTAGCTCAGGTGTATTGTACAGAAAATGGACATTACAGTGCACCAGATACATATATTTACAATTAAATATTTTCAGTGTGTATGTAAATGTATAAAATGTCCAAAGTCTGGTACTGTATCATGTGTGGGGGTGCAGGAGAAATTTGCCGGTTTCAATGAATCAGTCAGAGAGCACAATAATAGCAAATGTCTGTCCTGTAAAGCTGTCCTGATGGAGAACAATCCTAATTTTGGGAAAATCCTCAACGAGACAGAGTTCACAGCTCTGAGACAAAATGGCGTCCTTTTAAACATGCAGTAAACACCATGTAGCGTTGTCCTCCCCCAACGTCTTCCCAGGCTCCCTTTACACGAGGTCACTTATGTCCCCGCTGCGTCACCGGGATTCCCCTTGTGATTTGGAGGCGCAGTCTCACTGGAGTTTTTAATGCTTTGCATTGTATATTTGTGTCAAAGGTGTATAAGACTCAGGTCTGACTTACGAATGTGCTCACGGAACATAAATAATTAAAGAGATTTTGTTAGAAATTAACTTTATGGGCCTCCGAGTGGCGTAGTGGTAAAGTGCTCACCCTATCATCCGGAGATCGCTAGTTCGAGTCCCGGGTGATGCTGTAACCTCTCGCAGCCGGAGGTCTAGAGAGAGCTGATTGGCCGAGCTCTCTCAGAGGGGAGGGATGAGAGGTACTTAGTGCTCCCACATTAATCACGGCTCAACAGGCCAGTCAGGGGCGTCTGTGAGCTCGCGCGACGGAGGGAGCGGATAGCGCCGTCCTCCGAGTGTGTTACTCCGCCCCCAACGTTGCGCGAGCGAGCAGTTCGAAAAGATGCGGTCGGCTGGCGTCACGTGGTTCGGAGGAAACACATGATAGTCTTCGGCCCTCCGGGCTGAGTGATAGTAGTAGCCTTAATGTGGAGCCCCCTAGTGACGGGGAGGAATTGGACACGACTAAATTAGGGAGAAAATCTGGGAAAAATCCAAAAAAAAAATTTACTTTATCCAAACACTACACATTAAGTCTTTATTGTAAGACTGAAAACATAATAAAACTAATAAATGTTAGTTTGTTATTGGATCTAGATACCTTAGTCCAAAGGAAAATCTCCTTCCTTTCTCCAAGAACCTGGGTTGGAACCTGGCACCATCCTGACAGTAGGTCAATAAAAACTGTTTGGCGGCACAGTGGTGTGGTGATTAGCACTGTGGCCCCTTTGGAGCTTTGTGTGTGAAATGTTCTCCCCATGCGTTCCTCCCACAGTGGAAAGACATGCATATTATCTTAACTGGCATTTCCAATTTGCCCATAGTGTGTGAGTGTGCTCACTTGAGCCCTGTGGTGTATTGGCACCCCATTCAGGGTGTGCCAACCTATCATCATCACAAAATCACATGCACACTGCCAATCATACACTACAGGGATTTTGGAACCTTTAATCACCCTAGACCACATGCCTTTTGACTGTGGGAGGGAATTGGAGTACGAGGAGGAAACCCACCACAAGCTGCGGGAGAAGATGCAAAATCCACACACATCCACACACACACACACACACACAGCCTGGAGGTGACATTTGAGCCGCTAACCCTGGAGGTGTGAAGCCACAGTGCATGGAAAAAAGACATTTCTCAGAAACACTGATAAACCATCTAGTGGGAAATTACAAGAATGGGGAAGAGAAATTAGACAGCACGCATTTCGGGTGTTTTGTGTTGGATTATAGGAAGGAAGAAGTATCTGTGCTGGTGAGGCTCTGAGCTCCTCCTCCACCAGCTGCTGAAAGTCAGACGTGTTTGGAATAACAAGTGGAACCAAACTCCCTGAATTTGTGAGCAGAATGAAACACTGCTCTCATCAACTTGCAATCATGGCTTTGTTTCAGGGCAGTCTTTAATTATCGGAGAAGGCTGTACTTAACAATCAACATGATCCAGGAAATGAATGATGTTGGGGGAAATAAGACATTCCCAAAGGTGGTGATCAATAGTTGATAAGTGTGAAGCATGCCAAACGTGCCTTTGCAGAAAATTCCCTGACAATGCTCATCCTTTCATACCATAATCAATCAATCAATCAATCAATCAATCAATCAATCAATCAATCAATCAATCAATTAATCAAAATATCTATCTAATATATTATGTAATATAACTGAAAGTAGCTGTTAATAATTATTGTTATAATTATATTAATTATAGCTATTAATCATTAAGGTTGCACAAAAATGTGTTTACTTATTTATCAGTTATTTATTATTGACTAACTGACTATGACTATGACTAACTGCAATAAATGTATTTGCAAAATAGATCCTTACAAAAATATTTCTGAATGTTATTGAGCTATAAATAAATATGAAGAGATGTATTTATTTACTTTCTTTAGCCTTCATCTGTAAATTGTTTCCCATAATCAGGGTGGGTGAAAATGAACTAGGCAATATTTAACGGCTGTAGAACTTCTAGTATCACTGGAGTCATGATGAAAACAGTCTCTACCCATTTTGCTCTTAATGTGGCTGGGATGACACGGACCTCATGAATAGCCTCCAAGGAGTCCAGATCTCACTCCATGTGAAGGAGGAGGTGTACAGGACAAAGCCTCGTGCGCTCACTGGAGTACTGGAAGGCACGGATTCAGGAGGTTCATTTAGAAGACTTTGTATTCCATCCCAGACTGTTTGAGGAAACTGGTTGTTGCCACTGGTGCCTACACTGAAATAGAAAGACTTGCTTTCATTTTCCTATGAAATAAAGCACATGTACAATTTGTTTCAATACATTTATATTAGAAATATGGACTTTATTACCAATTTTTAATGCCTAGTTCTTTTATATACTGTATATAATTAGTAGTAACATTATTTAAATTAGTTCATTATTTAATTTAGTTCATTACATATCCCTACTCCCTCTGCTTCTTGCCTTCGCCTTCGGCACATTCGGCCCAGAGTAATTACACGCTGCCCTCAGTTACCTGAAGATTCCACCATGCTGACTTATGGAGGAAGAACATAAGAGGCATGCGTTGCTGGCCTGACCACTGAGACTACAGGTAATGAGTTTGATGTCTTTGACAAAGACACAAGGTCATTAGGTTATGTTGGTTTTTCATGTTGGACCGCATTTCATTTGTTCAAATACTAAAAAGGGGCCCTTGTGAATTAGCACTGCGATTAGAACTTGTGTTTTGTTATATCTCCTCAATAATCCTTGGATAATTGCTTATGCACATATGTAAACATGTAGTTCAGGTACTGTAGATGGCAGATTTAGCTTGATTTGTGTGTGTGTGTGTGTGTGTGTGTGTGTGTGTGTGTGTGTGTGTGTGTGTGTGTGTGTGTGCATGTATGTATGAAGGTATGTATATAAATGATATACTGTACATGATAGAACTGATATTTCAAGTATTTATTTCTTTTTCTTTTAAAATTATGACCTACATTTAATGAATTTTTCATTTGCTAAAAAATAATCTCCTGGTGTTTTATCAGGTCCAAGGTCAGACAGTCAGGGAAGCTGTCAACCAGAAGGTTTTAGAGCACTAACCTCTCCTGACCAGCTTCATGGAGATGTTGGACTTCTCCCCACCCTGTCAAAAGCACTAATACCTGGATCATGGTATTCCTGTGCTTGATTGGACAGCAAGGATGCAAAACACCAGATTCAACAATGCAGAAGTTAAAGGCCGTGATCAGAGCACATCTTGGATACAGTGGAATCTTGGATTATGTGCATAATTCGTTCCGGAAGCGGGCTTGTATTCCAAAACACTCGTAAACCAAACAGAATTTTTCCATAAGAAATAATGGAAACTCAAATTATATGTTCATCTCAACCCGCCCTCGACTCTAAACAGGATGACCAAGATGGGTCTGGTAAATGCTAGATCACTAAACAACAAAACTTTCATTCTAAAGGAGTTTATCACCTCACGTGGTTTGTATTTTCTTTTCATTACGGAGACATGGCTGAGTGTTGGTGAGTACAGTGCCTTCTCTGAACTTCTCCCCTCATCCTATGCCTATCTAAATTCCCCGAGAACATCGGGTCGAGGAGGAGGAATCACGGTGGTCTATAGGGATAACTTCTATTGTAAGCAGCTGTCATTTTTTACTTTTTCCAGCTTTGAGCTGAATGTATTTGAGCTTGGCCGCTCTCACACTGATGTGTGGAGTGATTTATCGTCCACCTAAGTATAATAAGGACTTTTTAACTGACTTGTCTGACTTTTTCGTGGAAATGATGCCTAAATATGATCGTGTCCTTCTTGTGGTGATTTTAATGTTCATGTTTATTGCCCTGAAAATCTGATGGCTAAAGATTTTTTAAGTTTAATTGATTCATTTGGTTTTGTGCAGTCAGTGTCTGGCCCCACACAGGAGCAGGGGCACACCCTTGATCTTGTTTTATCTCATGGATTATCTATTTCTAACATTGAAGTCTGTGATGCTGTATTTTCTGCTCATATGCCTGTTTTGTTTGATTCTGTTTTACCGAATAATGATGTTAAACCTTGCGCGTGTGTACGGCGCTGTCGCGTGTTTAACTCCTCCACTGTCGCTCTGTTCTCTGATGCGTTTAACCGGAGCTGTGATGATGACATCTCAGAGTACGCTTCTGTTGCTGGCTTTGACACTGAGGCACTAGCATCCTGGTTCCATTCCACCTGTAAGGCTGCCTTGGACTCCATTAAAAAACAGGCGCCCCAAAGTTAAATCTGAACCATGGTTAAACGATGAGACTCTTGCTGTCAGACGTGTGTGTCGTAAAATGGAATGAAAATGGAAAAAGGACAAGTTGCAAGTGTCTTTTATTTAATTGAGAGACAGTTGGCGTCTTTATCAGAAAAGCCTCGCGTTTTATTTCAGTCATTTAATGTTATTCTTAATGGCCCCCAAATTGTCAGTTTCGAAAGCTCTTATGCAGTGTGTGAAAATTTTCTCCAGTTTTTTATTGATAAGGTTTCTTCTACAAGGGCTCCAATTCTAGGTCCTATAGTTTTAAATATTATAAATAGCAGCTTGGGATCTGGGGTGGTACCCAGAAATTTTAAACATGCAGTTGTGCAGCCTTTGTTAAAGAAACCTAATCTTGATCCGTCTGTGTTTTCTAATTACAGACCAATCTCCAAGCTACCATTTCTGTCTAAGATTTTGGAGAAAGTAGTTTATACACAACTAATAAGTTATCTTAGTGAGCATGGAATTCTTGAGGTTTTTCAGTCTGGTTTCAAGGCTCTTCACAATACTGAAACAGCTCTGTTAAGGGTCTTAAATGACATTTATCGTATTACGGATTCTGGTGATTCTGTGATTCTTCTGCTGCTTGATTTAACAGCTGCCTTTGACACAGTAGACCATGCCATCCTTCTGTCACGCTGGGTGGGAATTACGGGGACAGCTCTAGACTGGTTTAGGTCCCATCTTGCTGATAGAACATTTTTGGTTAGCCTTGGAGATCTGGAATCCTCATCAGCTCCTCTGACATATGGAGTCCCACAGGGTTCTATCCTTGGACCCCTTCTTTTCTCTTTATATTTGTTGCCGCTCGGTTATATCTTGAGAAAACATGGCATCTCCTTTCATTGCTATGCAGTCAAATCTATCTCCCATTAAAGCAGAAGGAAGGCTACTCTGTCAAGGCTCTGTCAACATGTCTAGATGACATAAAGGCATGGTTAGCCCAAACTTTTTTAAATTTTAATGATAAAAAGACAGAGGTTTTGGTATTTGGTCCTGGTGCCAGAGGCAGAGTTCCATCACTGGATTTAGGAGCTTTGGAGCAGTATGTTAAACCCACAGCATCAAATTTAGGTGTTATTTTTGACCATGGCCTTAAATTTGATAAACAGATCAGTGCTGTGGTTCGGTCCAGTTTCTTTCAGTTAAGGCAATTGGCAAAACTTAAACCCCTTTTTTCTCCTTTAGGCTTTTCGAAATAGCCATCCATGCCTTCATCACCGCTCGTGTTGATTACTGCAATGCCCTGTATTTTGGGGTTTCTCAAGCAGCATTACATCGGCTACAGCTGATCCAAAATTCCGCTGCTCGACTATTAACGTCTACACGTAAAAGAGAACATATCTCTCCAGTTCTGGCTTCTCTTCATTGACTCCCGGTACAGTACTGAATTCATTTTAAAATTCTTTTGGTCACGTTTAAATGTTTACATGGCCTTGCCCCGCCCTACCTCTTGAATCTGCTTAAGCCATATGCTCCATCACTCTCAGATCATCAGATAAACTTCCGCTGATGGTACCCAAGACCAAGTGCAAGTTCAGGGGTGATCGGGCGTTCTCTGTGGCGGCACCCAAACTGTGGAATGACCTACCCTTGACCCTTGACGTGAGGCCACATCACTGAGGGTCTTTAAGTCCCATCTCAAAACTCACATGTTTTCTCTGGCATTTAAACCAACATGAGATTGTGTGATGTGATTTAAATTATTTTCTTTTTTAATATTTTATTACACACACACACACACACACACACACACACACACAGTATGTACACATATATACTCTCTCACACACACACACACACACACACACACACACACACACACACACACAGTATGTACACATATATACTCTCTCTCTTACACACACACACACACACACACACACACACACACAGTATGTACACATATATACTCTCTCACACACACACACACACACACACACACACACACACACACACACACACACGCTTTACCAATTAACCATACATGCCTGTCTTTGGACTCCACTCACACAGACTCACGGCAGGAATCGAAC